>JARSSU010006500.1:0-25506 GCA_029619165.1 Eurosta solidaginis
ATACCTCAAAATTTACTCAAGTTATTACTCAAGACTTTTCTCCTGGCCCGAGTAAGTACTGGCGAACTGTATGTGCCTGCTAATGGAGACTTTGAGATGCCACTACCCACATTCTCACTGCTTCTCGACAGGTGGGCCTCAAACCAGCTAGGCAGATGCTGGGCTAACATCTGCTCTTGCCGTGTGTCGAGGTATTTCTGGTCCTTTGGTTGGTGTCATCCAGTCACCCTCTGCTCGGCTGTCCAGCCTTAGCGAGGCCGAGGCGTAGATATTTCCGTCGGAACGTATACGACTCTCAGAGGAAATTTTCTTATAAGTAACTTTATGGCGGCACGCAACGATTTAGCCGCTAGAGTATTTGGCAACACAACGAACTAAATTAAAAGTGCCGAAGTCTCGTCTCTTCCCCCACCCTTTCTCCTGCGTTCCCGCTTTGCTTTTTTCTTCTCTTCCACTCTAACTCCTTTTATCTTTAATTCACTTCTTAATATTTTCTCTTTCATTCCTTATGCTTATGCTCGTTCTGTGTCGGTCCTTTTGTTCCTCCCCTTAAATTGCAACTCCTCTCCCACCTACTTCCTCTTCGTGTCCTCCTTCACCTTTTCACAATCCCTTTCTCTATTTCCTCCCCTCTATTACTATTTCTCTTCCCTCGATTTCCTTCTTGATCTCTCATCGCCTGTAGTTCCCCTTTCCCTCTGCAATTTCCTCATCCTATTCATACTCCAGTATACTTTTTGAAAGTATTGTATATCTACAGAGATGTAACGAAATTGCATATTCTGATTTCGCTTCTCCAAAGTTGAATACCCATAAGTTCAATACTGTTCAGATACTGGCCATATTCTATTAAAAAGGTTCACCTTCCGTTTACACTCTGCTAACCTTATTTCTTTCTTTCCTCTTGCTTTCTATCCCTTTTTTATTGATCTTTTCTTGCTTCCCTGCTCATTGAAAGCATCCCTGACGACTGCACTGTATGCCATATGCTGCACATTCAACCTGCAGATCCGGTGGCGTTAACAGCTGCAACGAGGCTGAGTTCCTCGGGGCAGCTTGAGAGCAGATCATACGGCCATGGTGGTATAGCGTCATCAATTACAGGATGAACAGACTACCTGATTCCGTATCTGCGCTTCGGAGGCGCTCTTAGATCCACAATAGAGGTTGACGGTTGGTACAGGGGTACTCAAAAGACAGGCGATGGAGAACACGTGTACTGCGATAGTTTCAAAGTAGTGGAAGGTATACTGATCCGGAAATAAACAGATAGTACAAGCTACAATATCACCGCATCGCGAGAAGCATACATCTATATTGGGTCCCAGAGCATATGGGGATAGATGGGAATGAAAAAGCGGATGAACTAGTTAAAAAGGGCGGATATCTCGAAGCTTGCACCGTAGACATCTCAATTGGAAAGGATGAGAGGTGCACATGATCAACCAAGCGGAAAAGGCGCAAACCCAAGCGAGCGGCTGAAAAGTGTCGAAAATCATGTGTAGGTCTCACAACCCTAGACTAACAAAGTTACTTCTATCAATGAGGACATTCAAATATTCCACTCGAACAAGAGGCAACAAAAGTAGGAAAGCACCACTATTTGTACAATGTCCGGAGTCACCTGCGTACAGACTTCTAGCACATAGATCTAGAGCTTACACCCATACACCGCAGAAGCTTAAAAGACATTACCATCAAAGATATTGGGGTGCATTTTCTGTGCAAATGCCTGATTCTAGTTGAAACACGTTTAAGATCCTTCGGAAGCGCTTTTGTAGAAAATCTGAGAAGGTTATTGGAAATAGAGGTTTGTACGTACGTAAGCTTAAACGGACAAAAAATATGAGACAGCCTTCGGAAAAAGTGTCGAAAACAAATTCGAAATTTTGAGAGACCTGTAACTTGCCCTTTGTACGACTAAAATTGATTAGGCTACAAAAAGGCATACTCAAAAAAAAATAATTAAAAAAAAATTATTTGTATCGTTATTGGCCGTTAGTGTTTAGAAAGTGACAATTTTTGGTGGAGCTCAAGGCCGGGTTTTCTTAAATAAAACACTTGGATGTGTATTTTATTAAGCTCAACCAAAAATTGTCAGTTTTTATTTAAAAAAATTATTAAGTTAAACGGTTTTATCGAAAACAATACTTACATGACGTATTAATAATACTAAAAGTTAGAAAATAATTAGGTAGGTCCTAGGTACACCTCATCAATCTAGGGCGTTGATCAGACAATTAAATAAAAGCGGTGGGAGCGTGAAATTTCTAAAAATGTGAGGCGTAGCATAACCTAATTAAGATTCAGTTGCTCGTACTTATGCATATATGAAAATATCATTTATAAAGATGTAAGCGGTTGATTATCAATAGAAATTTAACGCGTCCAACGCTTTTATTTAATTGTCTGATCAACGCCCTAGATTGATAAGGAGTGTGATGACTAGTACCTAGGACCTACCTAATTTTTTTATAGCTCTTCGTATTATTATTACTTCATTTAAGTATTGTTTTCAATAAAACCGTTTAACTTAAAAATTTTTTTTAAATTATTTTATTTTCAAGTTTTTAAGTCTTTATTTAATTGCCTATTATTTCTCATTCTATTTAGTTCATTTAGTGACTCATTATTACGAGGACTCTTTCCTGACAATTTGTTACAACCTAAGTCCTCAATACATAATCCTTGCAAAGACTTTACTCGGCTCTGCGCCACGTATGCTTGTCCCTCCGCGAATTCCAAAATATTTTGATGTCACTTCTACCGGACCGTATGTAATATTTGTTCCAAATATGAGCCAAATCGTACCACAAATACGATATTTGTGAATATCTCGATCCTTGCGCTACCTAGCGACGATTTTTTTCATAGGCCGCTTTCTATTCATGTATGTATTATGTGTTCCAAATATGAACCAAATTGGACCACAAATACGATTTTTTTAAATATTTCGATCCATGCGTCGCCTATCGGAGTTTTTTTCTTATTATTGCATTGTCATCGGGTTCTGAACTACATATATTCCAAGTTTCAACCTTGTAGCTTATCGGGAAGTTACTTAAATTTTAATTACTAAATTCGTCCACAACGGACGTACGGCCAGCCGGCCTGTCAAGTTAAGCTAAATAAACCCGTTTAAAAAATCAAGAAGTTCGAAATTTTCTTAAAATTTTCCTTAATTTTCAAAAATTTTTCGATTGAGTTTTTGAGATTGGTTTGTATAGTTGCAGTTACAAAATTCATTTTATACAAATGGTCAATACTATTTTCGTGTACGCTGCTGTACATTTGTAATCATGTACATACATCCACTTATTTATACCTTTACAAGTAAAAAGAAATTATTGCGTTATTAACAAAGCAATAAGTACTCTTTCAAAAACAAAGAATATTAAATTTTTACCTCATCTCCAACTTTTGCAAAAAAATTAAAAATATATAGCTATTTAATACAGCGATAAGTAAATAAAGTAAAAGATATGAGAAAAATACTTTTATTCATACCAACATTTCATTTTTTCTCTTTGTATTTACATTCAGAAAAATTTCATAAGCCGGCTTCTCCAAGTTATTCACGTAAAATGAAATGCAATTTTATTGCAGGTACGCAAGGTAGCGTAATAATTGCAGAAGACCATGAGAAATGTATAAATTACAACAAGGCATACATATGTATGTAAATATGAATGTAAGTACCTACAAACTCCTTATATCCCAATAGCACAACTGAGTGGGCGTTGCATGGCAGTGGGACGTAAAAGAAAAAATAATAAATATCAAGCGTCGTACATATATTACGCCCAAAAGCGGAAAGTTACAAAAAAGTAATAGAAGTAAGCAAACTTTAAGAAACAGTAAAGAATTTGAATGTAAACAAAACTGCTTGCAGTGAAAAGGTTATTAATGTAGGTGTATTTGGGTTTGAGGTTGCAAGCAGTCTCTTTTTGACCAAATTTAGCAAATAATTGGAAATAACGAATACCCCGTTATAAAAACATGCAGGTGGCGTCAGGGCAGCAAAGCATTAAAATTAAAAACCCAACCAGCAATAAAGACCTCACATAGACTTAGAATGTCCATAGTGTTACCAGAGTTTGTTTGACGGCCAAACGGAAGAACCCCAATCAGTTATAAGGACGTATGTTATAGAATAGCTCTGTCCTCTTGGCAAATACTACAAGTTTTCTGTGGTCTAGCTTAGTTGCTGCCTCGAGATCTGGCAACTCTGCCGCCCCTAATAATTGGATTCTTGACCTGGCGAGAGAAGGACACGAACATGGAACGTGCTCAACCGTTTCGTCCTACCAGAAGGCAGTCTCCAGTTAATATGCCCATAGTGAGCCTTAGGTCTTCTCTCTTAAGAGATATGAGCCACTTTGTGGGTCTTATATCGCAAGCTTTGCACATGATCTTAAAAATTCTGCAGGACCGCGCTTTTGTCCATGCCTGTCCTGCTTGATGGATCATCGGATTGGGACTTGTATCGTCGTTGCAGCGAGTGTTGCTGTAATGAGTGATGGTACAATTAGTTATTTTCGTTGACTCTTTGTTTTTAATTGTCTACAAAGTAGAAAACGTGTTACAATTTTTAATTACTGATATATAGTGATGAACTTACCTTAGGGCGTGATCGATAACAAACTTGATCAACATATTGTTTATCACACTAAGGGCCTCAACACAGTGCTACGACTACCTAAGGGGGTTAACATAGTATGTGCTTTCATTACACGCTTTTTTTTTAAGTCTATGTATATTGAAGTCGGGCTGATGGTTTTACTACTCTCCCGCTTCTAGTTGTAACATGCTCATTTGTTTGTGATTTTGCTTCTGAACCTGTTGCGTTAGTTACTACGATTGTGGGCGCAACCGTTTCTGCAACCGAAGGTTCATCCACATTCTCTGTCGTGTTATCAACTTCCTTATTTGCCCCCATCACACTGTCCCTCACTGACCTTTGCGGCGAACTGAATACTTGGTTTTTGTTACTATAATCCATTATTTCCTCTGCTAACACTTCGCTTGCATTTAAATCGTTATTTCGAGTTTTAGCTATGAAACGACGATTACATCTGAAGTGGTTATTAAAATTGTCTTTTACAAGGTATGAGCGTTCATTACATTTTGCAACTACTGTTCCGTTATGCCATTCGTTACTATTTTCCTTGAAAATTATGATATCTCCTGGATTTAGTATAGGAAATGCCTTAGCGTTTCGATCATAATAATACTTTTGCGTTTCTCTTTTTTTAGCTATCTTATTTACAACTTCAATTTCGCTTAAGCTGTTTCTCATCAGCAGTGAGCTCGAAATCGGTAGTTTAGTTTTCACTAGTCGACCATAGAACAATTCGGAGGGAGTTATCTGCATGCCCGTTAAGGGTGTTGTATTATATTCTAATAGTCGGTATGCAAAATTGTCTACACTATTTGATATAAAACATCTTTTCAGAATATTTTTCGCAATTGCCACTCCTTTTTCTTCTAGTCCGTTGCTTTGTGGGTATCTGGGACTCGAGAACCTGAATTGAATATTGAACTCATTGGCGAATCTTTGAAATTCGGTTGTCACACTTGATTATGGTTGGGTAACCGAGTAAGTCAAAAATATTGCATAGTATGTTAATTATGTTGTTTGAAGTTTTGTTACGTATTTTTACTGATACTAAATAATTTGATTATGCATCGAAAAGTGCAATATAATCGCAACCTGCATGTTCAAATAAATCTACGCCTACAATATGGAATGGGTATTTTGGTAGTTCTTCTTGCACTAGTAGTTCTTTTTGGTTTTCCCGTTTGAAGTTTTCGCATGTCTTACAAGACGTAACTAAATCTTTGATCGCCGCAGTCATACCTGGCCAGTAGTACAATATTCTGGCTCGGGCAAGATTTTTTCGATTCCAAGATGGGGGGAGTGCAAATAGGCTGCTATTTTGTTTCTTAATTCTGGAGGTACAACTAATCTATGATTCAGAAGCAGTAATCCGTTTTCAAAATGCAACCCTCCTTTGATAACTCATTGGCCTTTTCAGTACCCTCTATCTCTTTGTAACCGCATAGTATTATTAGAAAAATTTGTTTTAGAAGATAAGTAGGATTTAAAGAGCAAATATCGAAACACGAAAACCAGCAGTGGCAAACTTTAACCACATAAGCTGGCTTGTAAAAGTTCCCGGGGATATTAAGTACTACTGTCGAGACACTTGTGTTATATAATATCTTCGATAATTATTTAAATTAGTGCTCCAGTATGCAGATAAATGTGATATACGGCCTCCAGAATACCAATAACACAAATTGTTCACGTCGCTCATTCGTTCTAGGATGGCATATGCTTGTTTCATTTGGCGACCATATCTTTGCCAAAACCCATTTTCAAATCACTTTTAACCGAAATCTTTTCATAGTTTGCTAAGCTTTCTTATACTTGTCTGTATATACGTAGTCTGTAAAACTATTGTTACTTGTACATTCTATTTTTTTCATTAAATTAAATTATTTGAACTTTAAAATTGTTATCTAGTCTGTAAAGTTTGTAACACCATAGACTGAATTGAATTAAATAAATTAAAAAAAATAAATATATAAATGATTCTGCAGATTATCAGCTCTATCAGGTTGGTTATTCTAGCTGTGAGGCTAGTGTTAAGTGTGTCCTATTCACTAATGTTTATGCTGCTTAACTTGGGTGTTTTATTTGGGGTGAGTTGGCTCCTATAATACCTTTAATATTGAGCCTGTAGCTTAAGTGGCGTCCGATCAGTAACGGTTAAACCAGTCCGGAAATACCCAATCATATGAAGAATTGAAAGAACTCATTTATACTCAAGAGTGCCGCCTTGGTCTAATCGTAGCCTGCTCTGCCTAACAACCGAAGGTTCTGGGTTTCAAGTCCTAGACAAGGCAACATCAGAAAATTTAAAAAACAAGTTTTCAATTGGAAACGTTTGTTCTAATCGTGGTCCCCTTCAGCAGTGGTTTTGCAAACACTCGTGGTATATTTCTGCCATGAAACGCTTTTCAATGAAAACTTGCCTTGCAGCTGCCGTTAGGCGACGGCATAAAACTTGTAGGAGCCGTCCCGCCAATTTGTAGGATAAACTAAAGAAGCACAATGCAAATTGAAAAGAAGCTTGGCCCAAATTTCCAGGAAGGTAAATCGAGGTAAGTATTTATTATTGCTATTTCTTCAAACCTCAACCAGTAGCTATTTTTGCGAGGCTGGGTTCTTCATAAGCATTCCGAATTTAATTTAATTTTTTTTTGCTTTTTCTATTTTTCTTTGCCGCCTTCCTATCCCTATATTCCTTTTGATTGTTATTCTACATTTTTGCCTGCTTTTTATCAATTCTTTCTATTTTAAGTTCTCATCCTTCGCTGTTGTTGCTTCTTTTGAGACGAAAACGTCATTCCTTGAAGATTTTAGGGAGTGTTATCGATGTTGGTGGTCCTTTGCCGAATATAGATCCTTCACGTTCCCGTAAGTAGGACCTAGGCCTACCATGTCGGGAACGCTTTGATAAGATCACGTAGGTTGGGAGAGCTGTGAACCTATAAAGCTTTGCATTGCGCTTAACAACCTTTTAAATCCCTCTACCTCTATCTTACTCGTCTTTTATCTTAATTTTCCTTTCGTTGTTCCCTTCGTTTTCATTCCCACTTTTTTTTTAATTTGCCCAGGACTGCAAACAAAACGACGCAAATTTCACGGTTTTTCGACAGCCTAGCAGAGGTTGGTAAAATAGATCTTTCACTACTACTTAAGTTCACTAGAGAAAGCAAGTGTATTGTTGACGATTTGGTAGGACTAGTGTGCCGCCACCCGGCACTCACTGAACGCACTCACAATGGAAAAAAATTTCTCCGAATGGAAGTGTGAAAAATTCCCACACACGCTCTCTTAACCTAACCGCTGTATCTATTTACCTGCCGGTGACTAACTCTATTTCCATTTTTTCCGACAGTCAAGCCGATATAAAATCTCTGCAATGTAGTGAAACATCGTCACTATTGGCGCTAAAGTGCAGGGAAGGTCTAAAAAAGCTAGCTGATAAGTGTAACATGAGCATAATATAGGTCACAGGCCACACTTACATCTCGGGAAACTGCGCTGCTGATGAGTTAGCAAGGTAGGCCAAGTGGCTGGCTGTGTGAATTCTATTCTGAATGCTTTCAAACACTGGCTGCGACCTCAGTTAACGGAACAAGCTAACGCGAGACGGGCCATGGAACCAACATGTGGGGGTTCTGGCCCAAGCTGGACGAAAGGAGATCGCAATCGGTCATACTTCTGAATCGCCTCTCTATTAGCCCATTATTTGGTATTCTAACAAATGACATGGCATTTTAACCTAATCCAACCTTGATCTAGGGCGGCCACCGTGGTGTGATGGTAGCGTGCTCCGCCTGCCACACCGTATGCCCTGGGTTCGCACCCTGGGCAAAGCAACATCGAAAGGTTTTTCAATTAGAAGAAAATTTTTCTAAGCGGGGTCGCCCCTCGGCAGTGTTTGGCAAGCGCTCTGGGTGTATTTATGCCATGAAAAGCTCTCAGTGAAAACTCATCTGCCTTGCAGATGCCGTTCGGAGTCGGCATAAAACATGTAGGTCCCGTCCTGCCAATTTGTAGGGAAAATCAAGAGGAGTACGACGCAAATTGGTTGAGAAGCTCGGCCTTAGATCTCTTCGGAGGTTATCACGCCTTACATTTATTTATTTATAACCTTGATCTAGAAATGATAGGTAGCCTTTTCTTGATTGGGGTAAACTGCGAATGTTTTGAAGTGATGTGTCGCAATAAAAAGTATTATCTAGCAGATGTGTGTTGAATCACTTATGACTCATTTCATAATGTTGAACGAGGGTTCGCGAGCCAATAGAAAATCGACAGAAATGAATTTGGTTAAATCAATCTGAAAATAAATCCATTGATCCAAACACAAATCTATTAAGAAATAAAAGTGATGGAAAAATCGCAATTTAAATTCATTTACTGTCCCTGTTTACGTTATCACACACCATCAAGGACAATCGCAGCTGCTTTTATAACGAAATAAAATTGGCAGGGTACCTACTTACTTTTGCTAGATATGTAAGTATTTCATTTTATATAGAAATATATATTTGTTCGTATCTGGTATGAATGTAACATCACACAGACGATGATATCGAATGATGATGCAGCCAAGAAATTTAGTTCAAGGATTTTGATTGCGCGTAGAACATTTTGCATATGCGAAATTCAAGTGCCAATATTTTTGTCGTTTTATGTTTTCTTTAATTTTTTTTTATACCCAGCTGTACCTGTACACAGGGTATTATAACTTTGACTCGACAATGGTTGGTTGAACAGGTATAAAGTAATCGAGATAGATGTTGACTTCCACTTAACGCGATAACTTGAGCAGATATTGAGATATCTTCTGCAAATTCGGTATACGGGCTTATCTGTACCTAGAATAGATTGATATTGAAAATGAGCGAAATGGGACGATAACCCCGCCCACTTTTTCAATATCGAGAATTTCCAAAAATGCAAAAAATTAGATAATTCAAAAAGGAATACCGCTAAGCTAATGAAATTTGGTAGGTGGGTTGTTTTTATGACCCAAAACATAGATTTCAAATTTTGGAATATGGGCGTGGCACCAGCCACACTTAGTAGGAGAAATTTTGAAAATTTAACAAGCCCAAATCCAAGGCGTTAAAAGTATTACATTGAAATTAGGCAGAGACACTATACTTGCCAAATTATATAAACTAGATAACAAAAAACAAAAACAATTGTTAAACTAGATAATCAAAAAAAACTTGTTCAGCAGCCAGCTTCTCGGGATCGATTGAACTCGAAATCTCCAACATTCATACTTTATACTAGTGTAAAGATAAGGTGTAAGGATGCCTGTAACCACTCAGACATATGAATGCCCCGCTGCTCGCTTTGCAATTGGTCTCTAAGTGTTGCCTTTTTGTAGCTATTCCTTTATTCACCATTTAGGTACATACTAATTCTATATGTTTTTTGATCGCCATTGTGTGGAATAATTATAGGCGCGCTCCAAGAGCTTAGTAACATTTTGTAGCATTGTTGTTATAAGCAGTACTTCCGTTGTTCGCTATTATATCAAAGGGCTAAAATGTTTTAATGAATTACCTAATAACATTAAGCAATGCAATAGTATAACTAAATTTAAAAGAAATTTGTTTGAATATTGTTAAACTATTTTTACTTCTTATATTATACAGATTGTAACAAAGAGTTTATCTCATATTTATAAATATTCTTTTTTCTCTCTCTGCATTTATAAATATTTTTTTCCCCTCTTTATTTATGTTTTACTTTTGTTCCTGTTTGCTTTTAAAACTTATTAGGAATGAATGAAAACATATGCTTTATCCCTTGAGTTCCTATGGGCTTAAGTTACTTGTAATTAGTTTTTAGCCTACTCTGTAAGAAATTTGTTTTGATCTAGACCCAAAAGAGTCGTAATAAATAAATAATAAATAAATATTATTATCTGTAAACTTTGGAGTTTTCTCTACTATCAATAACAACAATGAAGCAAATTGGTATGTCTCGCTAATTAAATACAGATGATAATCAAAATCAGTTAAAGACCACGCCCACTTTTCCTAAAGGTCTAACCTTAACAAAGTTTGCAATAACTCTATTATTTAACTACATTTTAGTGATATTCTACCTCAGTAATGGCATGGTTTAGCTAAGAACAAAACTTAAACAAATTTTGAAAATGGGCCTGGCCCGCCCTTTTTTTGTTCCTCTTTCCAAAATACTTTTAATGCCATAAGTCAAACAAAGATCTCCCGATCACAACGAAATTTAGCATGAAAATTTGTTTCATAATATGAAAATTCCCAGGTTCAAATGAATTCATAAATTCATTCACAGCTGGGTATGTAATGTTCGGTTTCACCCAACCTTAGACTTTCTTACTTTTTTTTGTTGGTTTGTGTGGTACTTATTTGAAAAGGGTTTATGCGAGCATTATACGGGAGGGTTTAAAAGAGAAAATTTTGTTTAAATTGAGCAAAGGAAAAAAACGGGGCAAACTAAAAGAACGTAAGTAATGGTAACATGAAAATGCAGCAATAACACAAACAAAACATGCCACACGTGAATATAAAATAAAAACAAACGCAGAAAACTTAAATTGTACTACAGTTATAAAGCAAACCACCGAATAAAATGTGAAACAGGATGTGCAACAGAGCAAAAATGTACAGAACCTAAAGACTGTGGCTAAGGCAGGCGGGCGAGGAGCATACAAGTAAGGAAAGTAAAGAAAAGCGGCAACGCAAGCAACACACGCGTACCTTGTTGCACAGTGGTTGATTATGATAATACTAGCAGTAAAAAAAGTTTACAATAACCTCAAATCATACGGAAGATATATGAGAGTGGGGCTTATAAGTCAAATTGCCGAAAGGTGTTAATGAGTATTTTAAAAGGGCGTGGGCCTTAGTTCTATAGGTGGACGCCTTTTCAAGATATCGCCATAAAGATGGACCAGGGGTGACTCTAGAATTTGTTTGTACGATATGGGTATCAAATTAAAGGTGTTAATGAGTATTTTAAAAGGGAGTGGGCCTTAGTTCTATAGGTGGATGCCTTTTCGAGATATCGCCATAAAGGTGGGGCCAGGGGTGACTCTAGAATTTTTTTATACGATATGGGTATCAAATGAAAGGTGTTAGTGAGTATTTTAAAAAGGAGTGGGCCTTAGTTCTATATGTGGACGCCTTTTCGAGATATCGCCATAAACGTGGACCAGGGGTGACTCTAGAATTTGTTTGTACAATATGGGTATCAAATTAAAGGTATTAATGAGGGTTTTAAAAGGTTTAGTTGTATATGTGAAGGCGTTTTCGAGATATCGATCAAAATGTGGACCAGGGTGATCCAGAACATCATCTGTCGGGTACCGCTAATTTATTTATATATGTAATACCACGAACAGTATTCCTTCCAAGATTCCAAGGGCTTTTGATTTCGCCCTGCAAAACTTTTTCATTTTCTTCTACTTAATATGGTAGGTGTCACACCCATTTTACCAAGTTTTTTTCTAAAGTTATATTTTGCGTCAATAGACCAATACAATTACCATGTTTCATCCCTTTTTTCGTATTTGGTATAAAATTATGGAATTTTTTTCATTTTTCGTAATTTTCGATATCGAAAAAGTGGGCGCGTGGTCATAGTCGGATTTCGGCCATTTTTTTACACCAATACAAAGTGAGTTCAGATAAGTACGTCAACTGAGGTTAATAAAGATATATCGATTTTTGCTCCAGTTATCGTGTTAACGGCCGAGCGGGAGGACAGACGGTCGAAAAAACTGGGCGTGGCTTCAACCGATTTCGCCCTTTTTCACGGGAAAACAGTTATCGTCCTAGAATCTAAGCCTCTACCAAATTTCACAAGGATTGGTAAATTTTTGTTCGACTTATGGCATTAAAAGTATCCTAGACAAATTAAATGAAAAAGGGCGGAGCCACACCCATTTTGAAATTTTCGTTTTATTTTTGTATTTTGTTGCAAATATCATTAACTGGAGTTGAATGTTGACATTAATTACTTATATACTGTAAAGATATTAAACTTTTCTTTTAAATTTGGAATTAAAATTTTTTTTTTTTTAAGTGGACGTGGTCGTTCCCCGATTTTGCTAATTTTTTCATGAATCTTAAAACGACTGCCAAATACTGCTTGCAAAACTTCTTAAATTACCTTCTTTTAAAGTGGGCGGTGCCAGTCCATGTCCCAAAAATTTTACGTAGTTTTCTATTCTGCGTCATAAGTTCAACCTCAACCTACCAAGTTTTCATCGCCTAATCGTATTGGTAATTGAATTGGTCGCACTTTTTCGATTTTTCGAATTTTCGATATAGAAAAGTGGGCCTGGTTATTGTCCGATATCGTTCAATTTTAAATAGCGATCTGAGATGCGTGCCCAGGAAACCTACATACCAAATTTGCATCAAGATGTACCTCAAAATTTTACTCAAGTTATCGTGTTAACGAACAGACGGACGGGACGGACAATGGCTCAATCAAGAATTTTTTTCGATCCTGATGATTTTGATATATGGAAGGTTATATCTATCTTCGATCCTTTATACCTGTACAAACCAACCGTTATCCATCAAAGTTTAATAAACCCTGTGAGCTCTGCTAAACTGAGTATAAAAATATTCGAAGGTTGGCCGACTAGCTTAAGTTAATCGTAAAAGCCAGACGTATTTAACTTACAGGCATATTTAATGCTATTTTGAATACGGGTTAATTAAATTTATTAACCTTGTTTTTAAAAAATATTAAACTTAAGTTAGCCCAACCCTCGATATTTTTAAAATACAAGTGTATAAATTTAATTAACCAGTATTAAAATAGCATTAAGTTATTGTGCAATTTAGTACGGTCTCGTTTTTTGATTGGGCTGAAAGGTTGGGCTAGCTTGAGAGACCTGTCTCTTTTACAGGTTAAATTGACTTGAAAAAAATCACTTCGATTTTGCTCTCTCCACTTCCAGTCAAGATTTGCTAACAGGGTTTTCCATATATATGTATATGGGTTCTTCATAGCGTTATCTGAACTTGAACCCCTTGAGATAACCTTAATGCTTTCTAATCGGAGCCAAAATCAATATATGTAACATTATAGATCTTGGTATTACCGCTCAAGGGGGTGAACTCTCTCCTAATGGATTTGACAAACAAGTAGGGTATGCATATGACTTAGTAATCTGCACCACAGGGATGACAAGAAAACCATGTCCACTTGGATGAAACAAGCCCTGCGCATCATAGCAAAGTGGCATGATACCAAAGAATTTTTTATGACACCCAACAAAACTGTCCTAGTGCCGTTTACCAGGAAAAGACAACTATCCATGTTAGAACTATCCCTGTGTGCCACAAATCCGATTTTTGATGGAAGCAAATACCGAGGGGATACAAGAACCGTCACCTATGTAGATGCTACCTTGAACAAAGCAAGAAGAGCTTTCTTTGCTTTCACTCGACTTTATGGTAAAACATGGGGCTATCTCCCAATACTCGACATTAAATTTTGAAGCCAATAGTCACATCATCCCTACTTGCACGAAGACTTCAAAATACAGCATAGTGATAGAATAACGCCTACGCTCAAAGTCTCACGTATTTTTGAGGACAGAACTGTTTGGGAACAGGGAAGCTGGTATCTATGGGCCGAACTTCAATCGATACCAGTGGGATGCTACCTCACCAAATTCATGCTATAGAAGCTTTCGACAGAAAATGTCTACGAAGAGGCTTATGCTCAAGGAGTAACCTCGTTATGTCAGACAGCCAGGCAGCCTTCCGTGCTTTGCAGTACGCAAATACTTCAAAGGATGGAAGGTGTATGAATGCATTGGAGCCCTAAATGGGAAGCCAAAAATGAAGATTTTGTTAGTATGTGTTCTCGCGCATCAGGGACAAGAAGGTAATTACCAATAGGCAAACAACCTAGCCAACCAGGGTGCTATAGCAGCATTCTATGGTCCAGAGCCCTTCTGTAGGCTTACAAAGGTACACACTAGGACAATCATAAGAACTCGGAAAGAAAACAATTATGACAACAGTGGACTGAATGCCAAGGGCAAGGATGGGCCAAATTATTTATACTCAAATTAACGAGAGTATCAGTCGAAACTCATTTATCTAAGCAGAGATGACCTACGATTTTGGGTACGGTACGAGACACTGTAGTCTACTATATCACCTAAGTAAGTTAAATCTAACCGATATACAAATATGTCTCTTTTCTGAGCTGGATGATAAAACTCCGGTCCATATGCTCTGCGAATCCGTCGCTCTGTAAAGGCAGAAACTCTCCCATTTAGGTGGCGTCACTCTTAATCCCTCGTGATTTGGAGTCAAAAGCCTGAAGATGTCCTTAAATACATTAAAAGCCTACACATACAGTATTAAACGTAAAGGTAAATGCCCTAATATGAACTTATTTTGTTGGTTGATTTTCGACAGGGTGGTAATGATGGATATTGGAAAGATTTTCGTACACTCCCTTGTCAAATTTGGTTTTGAGACAAATATCGCTGCAACAACGGTATAAAAAAAGCACTAGTTATCAGCTCAGAAGACAAATGAGAACCAAAAAGATAATGAAAAAGAAATCATAGGCTTGGCGACTTGCGTATCTGGAAAAGCAACATATAATTTGGCAATTTCTTTAAAAAATACAACGTTAACACAAAGCATTCAACATCGAACAATCTAGGGCGAAACTAATAACTAACTTAACGTCAGAGGACCGTTTAGTCAGCTACGGCGTATACAAGCTTACCTGCGGATGCCAGCATAGTTTACTAGGACAAACAGGACGGCAAATAAGAACGAGGTTCAGAGAACATATTAGAGATTACAACAAAAAATACGGATCCAAACATTATACCCGAGTCTAACTTCGCGAATCACATGGTCGAGAATGAATGTTCCCCAGCAAACATCAATAAAACATCAGGGTTCTTCACATACAAGAAAGGGCCGACGTCTCAACGTACTCGAAAACATGGAAATCTACAACAGAAAACATTCGACGGTAGAATAATAACGAACAGATAAACACCATTTCTGACACAATATTCGAGCCTTTAAAACTTGTGTACAGGAAACAACTTAATCACACAGGTACAACAGACAAACGCACAATAACAAATAAACACAAAACAATTAACACACCAAACAAAAAACCGACAAGAAGGTCAAACGACTAAATCACAGATTTCTACCTACCCCAGTCAGCCACACAAATCGATTAGTAAACCACCCTCGGTTCTGAACGAACACACAGCACATACACATAACTAAATACACAAGCATCAATTTTACAATACCTGCTCATATACCTACGAACTATAAATACAGGACAAATGACAACAACAGATCAGAACGAAAATCGACACTGATGATGGCACAACGCCGAAACCGGTTTGTCTCAAACCCTATAGATCTATATAAAGTTCGCAGTGCATTGAGCCCTAATAATAATAATAATAATAATGTAACGAATTTACTGCAATTCCTCTTATTTGCAACCTTCTACTAACGTTCTTGTCGCTAAATTGTTGAATAAATAACTCCAATATTAATAATACAAAATGGCCTTTATTAAAGTACTTCACAATAACACTTATAACTCGCAACTAATAGCTTGCTTAAATGAAACTGATAATACTGCTATTGCTCGCTAGATAGCGTCTTAAATCCAACTGATTGTCGCGCCTCTACTGTTGCTGCCTTTTATAGAGTATGGTTTCCTTGTTGACATTTCTAGGCGGTTCTGTTCTAGAATCTACTAGTTGGTTATCTGCTATAAGTTTCTCAGCTATAACTACAGATGCATAATTTTTATAGCTTCTCTCACAGCTCATTCGCGTGTGTTTGTGCGTTGCTTCTCCGCTGCGTGTACGTACATATGTGTAGATATAATGATTGAATTATTGATGTGCATACAAGTCACTGCTTAGCATCGGCTTAGAGATAACAGTACCCCTTAGTGTTACTAATATTCGTAACAATAATAATAATAATAATACCGTTTGATGTGGTTTGGATAGAAAAAAACACCAACTTGATTATAAGGACTACCCTAACTTTCGAAATAATTTCTCCTTTTTTTATTCCTTGACACTTCTAATTTTGTCCCACCGTTCACCGGCGTTGCAACGTTCGTTTGTTTTCCTGTCTATTTGGTTAAAAAATAACGTTTTGTTTTGTTTTAAACAGCGTTCACTAGTTTTTATAATACCGTCTCTCCTCCTCATCCCTCTGAGCCGTTCTATTAATTCTCACTTTATTTAGCTTCATTTGTATTTGAAGAAGATTGTACTTTGGTAAAAATTTCAAAAAGCGCCAACATCAAAGGTAGTGGAAGAATGTAAAAGGATGGTGAAAGGTGGGTTGAGAAGACAAGACGGAAAAAGTTAGCAACGCATTAGTTTACATATACAGGGTGGTTATTTGAGGAATCTGGTAAATGTATATTTTGACTTATAAAAGAACCGAAATAGTTTAGGCTACTATGCCACTATCCGATTTAATAGACTGAAGGTTATATACGAGCTGATGAAATCCATGAAAACTTTCTGTGTGATCTCTGAAGTCGTGCTAACTTTGCTTACTAACCATGCAGTAGCCTCTAAAAGTATGCTTCTTGTTTCTCCTAACTATGAAAAAACGACTAAAAGACATTTGAAGGAGGTATAGGAAGTCCCACTAAGAGTTTGGTGGCGTTTAGTGATCTGCTTAGTGGAGTGTCTGTGAAGTACTGACAGAATCTTCACAGCCCTTCTCTATTGGATACGTTTTACGTTCTGACTTGCCAAAACTCTATAGTAGGTTATTGTAGCCGCTTGATCAGAGTGATGCACCAAGTTCGCGATGCCTCAGGAAAAAGGCTTTCAAAGGCAACTGTGACCCATTAAGTAGGGTTAAATTAGGTGCACGCATCCGAACTTCTTACTCTTCGACTCTGAAAAATGTTTGTCGTTTGTAATGCTCTCGTTGAATGCCGCAAGCAGGCACTTACTTATCTCTGTGGTTTTGTTCACATTCCGGACACTAACAGGAAAAAGTTATGAATATTTTACCATTCCTCCTCATCCTAACAGTCTCTGTATAGGAACTTTTGGTTTATGCTTTCGTCGATGCTCAGTGCCCTCTGAGGACGCCAGTAAACGGTATCACTGACAATTTCTTTGATTTGAAAAAGAAGCGAATTAATTTAGTATAGAAGCAAGAACGCTATTAGGACTTTGAGGCCTCGCAAACACCTCGGTTTCGCAGCAAGGAAGTGACAGGATCCTTCGATTTTCCTAACGAGAGAACGCTGGAGGTTGAGCAGTCTATCGTAGTGGCTTTCACATTGGCAAGTTGAAGAAAATTTTAGTTTTTCTAGTGGGAACGACTAGTCCCATTTTCTAGTGGGATTTATCCCCAGCCCGTCTACCGCATCGCGAAAAGCGCAATGTGTTTCCATGAGCTCACTAATCTGTGGAAGTAATTTACCTAGAATATTTATAACTAGGTCCTCAGCGTCAGTTTGCAACTTCCTCCGTTTCGTTTGCGTAGGAGATTTATAGTTTTCTTTAGCTACCAGTATCCAGAGAGGAGGCGACAACACGTTTTCCTGAGAATCGCGTTGTCGACCCTACTCCTGAGAACAAGATCAGTCCATGCTATGTATAAAGCTTTGGGTTCCACGTGGCCTGTATATGGCCTACTTTTGAACGTTATTGAGGCCCCTCGATGCCGATAGAGCATGTTGGTGTGTACTCTTTGTAGTTCAGAGATTTCTCGATTGCTAACTACCTAGTGCCTGCGCTTTCAACTGATTCACCTTCACGGTATGCGTGCTAGGCTGCGTCCATGCGATGGAAGTTAGTTTTATCAATGTCTGCCCATCGTTTTCAGGATACAGAGAGAGATACATTTTTTTATGGTAGTCTTCGGCTTCTAAATGTGCCCGATTTTATATACATTAAATTACGCCCTTGCATCGCTACAGATAACACTAAAAAATTGAGTTTTGCATGCCCTCATACACGTGGTGCACCCTGTATATGTACACCTATTTCGAACTAACGTATGTACCACCTACCTACATAAATTAAAACAAAAAGCCCTAAAACATCAGCTAGCTACACATTGTTTCTCCTGTACCATTGCGCGCATCTTCTTCTTACTGGAGGTTCCGCTGGATATTGTGACGAAACGCATTCAAGCTTTGGACAACAAAGACACCATTGTAATAGGTAATAAGCAACGCGTAACCAAATGAGGCGAATGGATATTGTTGCACATCCAGTGTGTAATGGTCCGTACGTCTGTCCGTCGTTAGTAGCAGCAAGCAACATGTCACAAATTGCAAAAATATTCCCTTTTCACATGTATTTCAGAGAGTGTCGCATTCGCAACACCTGCCACCAGCGACAAGGTTTGGGTTTATTGCGCCTGAATGAAGTGCTGCAAATGAATGTTTGAATACGTATGGACGTCTCTCATTTCATTGTCGGCTCATGGGCTTTTTTAAATTTTGTTTTTGTCATTAAGTAGAGCAATAATTTTGCAGAGGCAAAAATACAGCAAACAGCTTAAGTAGATATCAGCGCAGTCGTTGGCCTAAAATGCGTACAATGGAACCTTCAGTAGGTAAGGTACCTAGGGAATAGTGAAAGAGAATCCCTACTTATAAGACCTATAAGCTTCCATAAACCATTTTGAGCGGTCAGAATCTTCAGTAGACTCCAAAAACTCTCCACTTTGCCAACGTCCTCCACTCTTTTACAATGGCCTTTGTGGAAACGGTTGGAGACTGCTACTTCTTAGTTTTGTCTTGTACACCTACTTACTCAAATTAGTTTTGGAGGCAAAGCTTTTTCGGAAATTAAGCCATCTTCATCATATGGAATTTGCCAAGGACGACAGAACTGCGTTCCAATCCACATCCTCGAAGCTTTCTTAAGCTGAAGTCGCATCTTTGCAATTCACAAACATCACCGAGCTTTCAATTTCGTGATCATGTTGTATCTCTTTACTTTACCTAGCTGATACGTTCATTCAAGAATTTCCATCGAGATCATCTACCGATCCGTAAAAGCATGATGGCACCCCTTATAGGTTGAGAGATTGGACGCATGGAGCATGTGCAGTTATGGTTAAAACCGAGCTGAGACTTTTCACACGCGAGATATAGGCTGAGTCTGTCACGATTCAGCCCGAATATATAAAAGTTGAAATTAAGATATATTTCCTCGCCTGCAATAGGTGATTATTGCACTTTAAGTAGGCATTCGATTAGCGGAACATGACCAAAAAAATGGTCCGCTCCTGGGCAAGCGAGAGTGTAAGTATTTAAGGCTATTGATCTGCTCCTGCTAGCCAGCTTAGTAGACGTATGCTGCCGCGGCACATATTCCGCTTACTTTGCGACGACGAAAGGATCATCAGTTTTTATTCCCAAGACCCCCGTCACTTGATTAGGTTAAGAAAAATCGCATGCCCTTATAACTAAGCAGGACTTTATTCCACAGCTCTAGCTACGACTAAGGTCTGTGTGTACGCATGAGGTGGAATCGATGTACCTTAGTACGATCAAGGTTAACACATCGGCACTTCCATCCCACCACAACGGTTCTCCATTTTGACCTTTCGGGAGACGAGGCCGGCATCTATTTTCATTTTCATCTCAGCTTTGGCTCTCACTATGGATCGAAGGGTAAACACTAGTGGCTTCCATTATACTTTCATAGTGATCTTAGCTTCAGCCTATCAGTCGGTCTACGAAGCCAAGTCGGTACAACTCCTTTCCACTATCCTTCGCTTGTAATTCGGACACATTAAACGCACGGATAGAGCCTAACAAGGGTGCCTGCAGTCGTTTCGGAAAAAACACTCCGAAAGAAGCATCGTCTGCCAGTCACCGAAGCTAAGTACTTAACAATAGAAAAAACTCCTAGACGCTCTCGATTATTCCGTTGTTCGTGATAATCCAGGCCAGTCCGTTGTAAAATCTATCAAACGAAGGAAGTTGATTGGCTTGGAGAGAACCTCGATAGCAGTACAAGGCAACCGAAGCCGTTCTCGCCATGTCTTCCACTTCAAAGTTCACATGACAGCTTGCTGTCAAGAATAGTCCCAAAATTATTATCCCCTTCGGGCAGCACCAGCGGTACTCTCCTAATAGAGGGTGGTCTAAATTCAGAAATGCGGTGCTTCCACCCAAACAAAACGAGCTCCGTTTTTATTAGGTCTGTAGCAGGGAAGAAAGAAAGTTATTCAGCAAATCGAGCCGAGTATCCTTTACATCTCATGTAAAGTGTTATCGACTCGATTGTGCCAAAGCTCGAAGCCCGTCATCAACAAGCTCATTGGAACTTAGAAGCACACCATCAGATTCGGTAAGTCCCACTATAGGCTGATTTCTACCATAGAGTTGAGTAAGGGCCGTGAGAAAAAAAGCGCCAGCTAATCGGTAAGAAGTTTGTTGACGGCTGTTAGTAAACGGGTATATGTGGTTGCTGTGCTTTATGAGCAGAAAAAAAGAGAAGATAAGAGCACAACATGTGGTTTGTGTATTTTCTCCAAGCATAAACGGTTGGAAGCAAACAGACTAGGTAATGCTTGACGAAAAAGAGCTACTATATGACGCTTAGTCAGAACTTAGTTTAGCAGTCTAGACGTTCGGGATCGTTCATTCGTTCGTTTCATACAAGCCGGTTACCTATTATGCGATTGCTCACGAGAAAGCTCTTGCCAACTAGTAAGACGAAGTCAACTGAGAAGTAAGATTATGTCTTGATGTACACATAGTGACGCGTTAAATCTCATATCAAAACTGCTTGATATATGAGGTGCTATTATGGATTTCCATACCATCAGAAGAGATGAGTATTCGAGAGAACTTTTTATTACATGCCGACGGTAGGTTTCGTTAACAAAAAATAATAATGAATATCCTAGCTTCACTAACACTATGGACAAACTTTGTTTATGTGATCACTTCATAGGACGGACAAGAGCAGCAGAGGAAAGGAAAGTGTCAAGTGCTTTGGATTAAATTGGTGTGCAAGGACTTGGCTATCCTTTGTTAGACGCGAGCAAAGTTGATATATACCGGACGCTACCAGTGTGACATACATGAGATTCATTCGAAAACATCTTGCGACTCAACTTGCCACGCTAAGTCTTGTCATATGTTCCTACTTTTGGAAGATCAAAATAAACAACTTTTAAATTTGTTGCAATTCCTTTTTACTCGCAACCTTAGCTGTCCACTCAGCTTAATGCATGATTACTCCAGGTAACTTTGTTATACAAACTTGCAATTTTTCTTTTAATTTCCTTTTCGTAATCCAAAGCTCCTGCCTCAGCATTTAACTTAAAAAGTACACCTTTCAGCTCAAAAGTTTCTAACATCACAAATAACATGTCGACACTCAATTATATATTTACACAGTTTAGATGGCAAAAGATTAAAGTTTTCGATTTACGACTACAAGGACCAAGAAGGAGAAAGTACGTTTCTATGTACAGCAAAGTCATAAACAAATTTGTAGATAAATGAAATTTATGGAAATCAAAGAAATTTCTTCTTTTGGTTTGACTTAAAGAAAATAGGATTGCTTGCGGCAAATTTGTAAAAGTTGCGTCTGAAGCAGGTAGGCTCACGGAAGCCGTATGGGGTTACTCGAAACTCGTCAGCTTTTTATGAGTGTATATGGCAAAGTGGCGCTACACTGGTTGCAAAGTTGGTAGAGCGTGATTTTTGTTCGTAGAAAGAGGAATTTACTTTTCGACTTCCTACTGAGCCCAACGTAGTTCATGGCGCGAGTTATTTTCTGTTTGATTTGTAAGCTGCCATTGTTTCTCTGTTAACGCTGGTTCTCAGATAGATGAGCGGCTGCACAGTCTCGAATTTTTATCCGTCAACAGCGACGTGGCTGGCAAGGAGCAATTGTCTCATGCCCTGTCTTATTACAGACGGAGCAGATGCACAAAAAATACTCACCCACACATTCTCATCAAGGCAGGTAGGCTGTCTTCTTCAAAGTGATGTGTCAGAACTCGGAGATTGATGGCATGATAAGCCTAGCTCAGTTACAGCCACTGTTATGCATCTCCTCTCTCTCTTAGCCAACTATTCCTTTTAGCCAAATATTCATAAAGTTTTCTGAACGCGACTTCTACACCGAAAAGGAGTGTTAGAGGTTGTTTCCGAATATGTCGGTCGAAATCTTACGGCCTGGTACCTTAACCAATTTAGAAGTTAGTAAAGTGTGCATCGGATTCTTCAATCGCGAATAATTTAGCTTTGTAGAACGAAGAATAACTCCGCCATATCAATAAAGTTTCAACACGATTGTTTCGAAAAAGCACAGACAAGATCATAGAATGTGTAAACCAAGTTTCAGTTCGATATTAAATTAATATTGTGGCGAATATTCGCAGTTCTATACATCACTATGCTGCTACTAAATAAATGCACAACAGCGAAGTAAGCAACCACACATACATATATACATGTAAACAGCGAAGCTAACAGCAAAGAGAAAATTTCACATACATACATATAGTCAGCAGCTAAAGCAGAAGTTATTACTCACACATACACACGCATATAACTAGAAGACAAACATAAATATCAAATACATAAAGGAGAAATGAATAAGCAGCTGTTCGCGAACAGTTTAGACCTTAGGAGAATATGAGAACGATGTCGAAAGTATAAAAGCAGAGCAAGCTGAGGAATAAGGGAAGAAATCAGTTTGATTTAAACACGCTATTAGTGAAGTGCGCAAGTATTGTAATTGTGAAGTACTACTGCCACAGAAGAGTTGTAAATAAAGAACATTTTTCCATACTGAATATTTGAGTTATTTATTCGACAGTTCAGCGATGCGAACGTTAACAAAAGTTGCAAAATAATCATGAATTTCTAAAATTCGCTACAATATTTTTCTTGAAAGCAACTGTAATCAACCACTTCGGTAGACAATGGCTGCTTGGAATTCAGCCAATTCTAACCTAGCCGACAGTAATATCTCCCTAATCCCCACAACAAACCACAAACCAAGATATCTCAAGTTCGGCCCCTAAAATGTGCCTAGTTAAAATAATCTGCAATCCACTGCTATATGGATCATTCTTATATTCACAGCAAGACTAGACCTATTACTGACCAGCCGCATTATCTGTTTTATCTTAAGCATTGATTCCTGATCCATTAAAGGGCGCCACAAGTGAGCGAAACACCAAGCAGTAGAGCGCATCTCAAGCGACGGCAGCCCTTATTGACCAAATTATGTTTTGACCCGCCCCTCTACCTCAGCGGTTCTCTGCACCAGCATTAACTGCATCTAATTGCAGGTCAAAGCATAAACATCTAGAATAATAGTCGTCAAAGTAGGGCAAGTTCCACGTTCGCAGCGATTTTTATCCGTCACTGTACCTGCATAAAATAAGAGGAGTAATATGATCTAATCCACGAACTCGTGAATAATGCTTTGTCTACTGCCATAAGTCACAGTTGCGAAATCTGCAACTTGCTTACAGCACAAAAAACAAGGTCATTGGTTAATATTATCGCAGCTCATTTCTGTTATTCGCCATTTTTTTTTCAGTCGCACCGCACATACTTTTAAAGTAGGCTATAGCAACTCTACCCCTAGCAACCCTCTATTCATAATGCATACAAATTCTTAGGATGCATTCATGTTGGAGCTTCGATAATAGCTGTGAGTGTGAAAATTTGAATGTTGTACTGAGAAGTGATCACTACTTGACCCTTAGTACTACTGAGCATCTTTTGTGGCATCAAGACTTCAGCAGGTATGCTTTAGCTAATGTAACCGTCTCTTAAATGATATAGGCTATGTGATATAACCGGACCTTGTTAGCTTCCTCACTTTTCAGGAGCTTAAATTCATCAGTTCAGAGAGCTTGTCTTTAATGGTTCCATTGCACATGGTTTGCTATTTTCCTATAAGTGTGTGTTTCGCCCCGACGCTGCAACCCCTCTCTCGACCTTTTTCCTTGCACTAAGACTGTCCTTATATAAACTTATAGTTTTAGGAAGTGCTGCGATTGAAGTGATGTTCTGTGTACTAGTTCATATAGAGTCTGGAATACGGTAGTATTCGTTTATCGGAAATCTGGTTTGTTAGTAGCTTTTCGCATTAACTACCTTCCGGTTTTTAATAAGCTCCTCTCGTATCTGACAAGGGGCGATTTATTTAAATATTTTCGATGTGCTTTTTACTTTTCCATTATAATATCCTTCTTGAACAAAAAATGTATCTAAGGGAATCGGTGGTTTAACAGCGTCCCTGCTCGGGCGCCTTTTCTAAGCGATGATGAGAGTCACCATTAAGCAAACTTGTTTTTTGTTTTAATTATGAGCTAGTATATATATGTAGCTCTATCAAAGAATCTGTCAGTGTTGGACATCACTGTTGTAAACTAAATGCCAAAACAAGGTCGTATTCATATTTGTCTGTATTGTTTTCTGTTGGCTTAGTGAAATACCGTTCTAATTGTTGTTTTGCTCTTATATTTGCCTCAAATGTTAAACCAGATTTGTTTCGATTTGAATTGTGTTGTGGCAATGGATTTGTGTCAGCTGATGAGGTTGCTACTCGGTAAATTCCTATTAAACTTTTTGTTGTTATTGTTGTTCTTCTTTCATAGGTTTTTGAACAACAGCATAACAAAACTAAGCTTTTACCACTTATTATACATTTAAATAACTGGCAGCGAGATTTCGTTATTATTTGCTATTTCTGTGCACATAGGGTTAGGTATGGATATATGTAAGTATAGAAATAGAAGAAATTTATATGAGGGATTGGATATTTAGCGTGGTGGTATTCGTTTGAGTGTTATTTTTTGGTAGTCATTAGTTCGAGTGTTATAGTGCGGAAATGCGTGCCTGCTCGGGCG
>JARSSU010006501.1:0-15000 GCA_029619165.1 Eurosta solidaginis
TACAAATAAGCGCATTTTCGGCGTCGGATTCGTGGTGGGAGAGAGCCTTTGTCGCCATGTATTGGCGTTCACGCCTGTGGACGAAAGTCTCACCGCTATCCGAATAAAAACAAAATTTTGTAACATATCATTCATCTGCGCCCATGCACCGACACAGGAGAAAGACTCTTTTTATGAACAATAAGAACGCACATACGCAGCGGCCCCGCCATGATATTAAAACCGTGCTTTGGCTACTTTAACGCCAGGGTGGGCAAAGAAGGTGTTTTTGGCCCCACAGTCGGAAAGTTCAGTCTACGCAATGAAACTTCTCCTAATGGACTGAGGCTGTTTGACTTTGCCGGTGCTCGAAACATGGTCATATCCAGCACGTGGTTCATGCATAAAAAGCTACATCAAGCTACATGGCTGTCCACCGATCGAAATACTCACTATCAGATCGACGTTGTGATAGACGGATGGCATACCTCCAGTATTTAGACGTGCGCACGCTCCGAGGACCAAACATCGCCTCTGCGCGGCTAAAACCAAGCAACAAAAAACACGTCGTAAGACTGCCAATGATTTCGCAACTCGACTCTCACATCTGCTCTCTGAGAGCACAACTCAACCCAACGGAATGCAGGTGCAGTGGGAGCATATCTCCAAAGCACTTCGTACTGTCGCCGAGGAAAGAATTGCGTCACCGGCCAGCACGGAAAAAACAACTGGTACGATGAAGAATGCCGCGTTGCAAACGAAAGAAAAGACGCTGCCTACAGGACTACGTTAAAACCAAGCGCAACAGACATCGAATAAGCTCTAGTAAAATGGCAAAGTTAAGTGAATTCTCATCTCGGGCGAAGAAGCCAAAGACTGAAAGGGAAGGAGAACGGAGTGAAAGGTGAGGAGAAAGGAGTGAATGAACAATGTCACAGGGGACCGATGATGGACGGATTATGGACTCGATTCAAGGTATGCATGCTTAGCCATCTGACATCGAGATGGCCACCACACAAACCATCTCAACCCAAGCTTGAGATGAGAGAGAAATCTTAAAACCACGATAGAGGTAAAAGCATCGCTTAAAGGTACTAGAATGTGGGAAAATACGACGGAAATGGTTGGGTCTGCTGTATACTACGCCAAAAATAAGCAAATCCAACAAGCTGCCAGGTCACTGTCTTTCAGGCAGAAGCGGTAACTGTGACGAAAAGCAGATGATATCTTGTAGAAAAGCTTCATCCAGGCAACCCTTGACGTTGATTTGGTATTCAGAGAGTTAGCGAACTGAAGACCTTTTGATAAATATTCACCATACTTCCAAGTATCTTTTAAATACAGCTTTCGTAACCGGTAAAGAACGAAATATGAAATTTCCAGCACTAGATTTGTCATTCGGGGAGTGTTTTACCGTCACAACAACAACATCCACAACTACTTCTTATGACCAAACATCCAAGCTCTTTACCTTCCAAAGGCTACACGTCCTATTTTCAATTTTGCAGAGGTTTGGACTTCACCAAACGATTTCTTATCAATCTTTAGATCAATGAGCGGAAGTTTTACACAGAAAAAGATCAAAATACCCCCTAGATCCTCCAATCTAACTATCGATTTGTAATGCTTTCGTATAATACAGTACGTTGAATTTATAAAATTCAGCCATCTGCATTACATGCCTTTCATTTTATCTGTCAAAACTAATCAAAAATCTAATTTTCAAATAATGCACACATTTTCGAACGCTAAGCCTTTTTCAATATCTTGACAGCAAGCCTAACTTACACCGACAGACCTCTGAGATCACCTTTGCTATGTAGATTACAAGTAAAACCATTGAAGTAAAAATATTCCCATTTGCATATAATTCTAATCCTTTCTGAACTATTTAACTCTTTACAAACGAGCCACAAACAAAAGATGGCAACATGACAAAGGGGTAAGGACTGTTGATAGAGTAACAAAAAGAAAGGGTAGGTAGGTATTTTATTAATCAAATCAAAGCACTAAACACCTACACCCGCAATGGAATGAGATTATAAACTATGACAAAGGAATGAATACATTTCCTTTTCATTTTTGACAAGTATGCGCCTATTCATGTGCTACGCATCTGAAAACATTAGGATGGGTCGTTTTGAACGGAATCACATTACTGATTTTCATATATTTTCTTTTTCGAAATTCATAAGTATAGCGATCGTACTGCTATATATCTGACAATGTCGCATCAAAAAACTTTAGTCAGTCCGCCACTTTGATGAACTGTCAGCTTTTCTATCTACGCCTCGTAAACTTCAAAATAAGGCACTCTAGTCGTATACTCCCATGTTTCTAAACATCTGGTAACTAATTGTTTCCTGATGTCGCTATTCGGGTAAAAGATTCCCCTGAAAGACGGGTTATAATTTATATCTGCATTTGCGACCGAAGTATCCCTTATTGAAGAGCCATCAAAGCAAGAGTGAAGCTCTGAGCTATTGCAAAAACGAGCGTGCGGTTCAGCAGCAGTCAGAGCAGATTAATCCCCTACACTAGAAGCGAATAGCAAAGTTGTGCCTATGGGAACGTAGCAGCAAATGAATGTGAATGCTGACCTTTCTATACAGGAGCTCATTCTGATAGTAAGCGAACCAATAAATTGAATATCTGGTGGAATATTCTTACTGAAGAATTCTTCTTTGATATCTGATCATCGAGACATTTAGTTTTCTGTTGATGAATTGAGTTCTGGTAAGGTTACTCTTGAAAACTCTTGAAGTAGTAACTTTCTCTTAAAGTTTTACCACCACATCACGACGGCCGTTAATACATTGCTTTGAGGCAAAGTGAACATAGTCACTAACCTCTGGTGCCTAGGGGCGCCTTTTGCAAGAGACGAGGTTTTGGACTTCCTGGTCAAAGAGAGCTGGTAGCTCAGATATATGTTCGGAGGCTTCTTACTAATTACTGATTCTCTGTTCACCGAGACACCGCGTTCTCTGTTGATATCCTGATATAATTTCCTTCGGAAACCGTCGAGGAAAGTTATACTGGTATAAAAGTTCGATCTCAGCCGAACGCGAAAACTTTAGGGGAGGCATAATCACACGAAAACAATTGGCAAATCCCGCGATTTCTGAGAAAAAATGTGATTTGCGACTGTGTCTCCTAAGTCGCAGCGATTTTAATACCCAGGAAACACAGTTTCTAACGTTAGAGAAATATTGTAATTTTACATTAGAATTCTAATGTAGCTCTCTAATGCATTTCGAATCGAAAATTAGGTTAGAGAACTAGGTTGGAATTCGACTGTGAAACGATTCGAATAACACTAGAAATTCGATGTTATGATTATTGTCACAGTTATCGATTATTTGCACGACATGATCACTCATTCTTAGTTTTATACAAACAAAATAAAAATAGTGGAAATATTACAAGTTGCGAAATAAGTTTTTTATTTAACATAATAAATACTAGTAAGTGAAAATGAATCAACAAAAGTTAAAAAAGGAAAGCGAGCAGATTATTAAAGTGCTATCAAACCAACGCTGAGCTCAATCTTTAAGTACGGTTTTAATTTATTATAATAGAAAAAGCCTTTGAAATATGTTCATTCTTAATACATAAGATTATAACCAAATAAACGTATTTGATAAAATGAAACAATGAAAATTTCGGTGATTTTAAATAATTGAACTTAATTGCGCATTACTTGAAAATTCTCATTAGAAACTCATTAGAATTTGACGTTGGAATTCGATTAGAATTCTAACCCTTTTCTCGATATCGAGAACGAAGTCCCCTTCTTGTCGCGAATGCTATAATTCGCGACAGTTTCGCAAATCGTCCTCTAACCTTCTACCTTAGAGAAATACTTTAGAATTCGATTCGTCTTCTAATCGTCTTCTAACCTAAATGTTAGTTGGGTACGTGATACAGGTAGAAGAGTAGGGCGGGTCAAATTGTATGGGGAAAAAAGGGGGGAAAAACTACGAATCCTAGGGAGGCTCGAAATTAAATTCAGACCTATGGTCTCATGGACAATATTACTCAGTATGACCCATAGATTCAGAAACTGGATGTGCATTTTCAACAATAAATTTGACCCACCCTATAGAAGAGTAATATAATTTAATTCGCAGTTCACTATCGCGATTAAAAATAATTCCGCGATTTCTGAGAAAGAATATTATTTGCAACTGAATAGAGGTAGGTAGAAAAGTCATCTTAATATATAAAAAACACGTGTCACAAGTTTGGGGCCAATAGACTCCTAAACTACTGAACCGATTTTGAATTTGTTTTGCACCCCGTGTGTAGTTTGATCTAACTTGAAATATAGGATAGGTTATATCTCAGTTTATAGTCGCAATATTATTTTGTTGCAATTTTTTTATTTGTTTATACGTAATATTGAAATGTTACGTATACGCAGTGCCACTCATATTATCCGGTGGTGCGGATATACTTCCGTGTAATTGCTTGGTGTTAAATTAACCAACCTGCTTATCAATAAAAAATATTATAGCGAATGATATCTATAGCACATCAACAGACCCGCCGATAGGGGGGTGGGGGAGGGGGTTTCTGAGGGGGCTTCTGAGGGGGCCCGCGATTTAGAGGTACTATGACATTTTTTTTAATACAGGAGAGTCTTTAGTTGTTCCATGTGCAATTTTTAAGCCGAATTTCAAATGCAACGAAAATCTGCATTTCGTTTTAATATTATAGTGAAGTGTGAAAAATAAAAATCTATATATAAAAAGAAAGGCTAAAATGTGTGTTACAAAATTGCCTGATGGCGGTTTTCGAAAGGGGTCCATCGCAATATGCCAGTAAATGTTTCTTCCTCTTCAGTTTCTCTTAGAAAAACATAATAATTGAAATTCAATTATTATAAGCCGGTGTTAAGCTCATGAATTCTTAAATACAAGTATAAAATGTGTGTTAGTTGGTCGCCGGTGTTTGGAGAGGCGCGTCGGTCGATTTTGTTCAAACTTTCACACAAGTTGCGTAAACCTCACGCGGTGGTTACTACAGGTACAGAGTCTCCAGATATAGGCCAAAACGTGGGCCAGTGAATGCCTAGACAGTGTTTATACAATATGGATATCAAATGAAAGCTGTTGATGAGTGCTTTGGTACAGAGTAATATATTATCCAGAGACGGACTGGGACTGGGATTAGGACTAGGACTGGGACTGAGACTCGGAGTGGGACTGGGACTGGGACTGAAATAAAATACATACCACCCTCTGGGACAGGCAATAAGGGATGCAGAAGAATGAGAAGGAATTGAGAGAAGAGAAAAGAGAGAAGGAGATTGAGAAAGAGATAGAATGGGACGAAGAGGGAGATAGATGAAGCGAAAAAGACGGAGGGAGGAGTGAATAAAAGGATTAGGAAAAAGTGAAGAGGGGGGAGGGCAGAGTCAGACGGAAAAAGCTTATTAAAATGTATGCATATAGGCCAAATTTAGGGCAGGACGTCTGCCGGGTCTTCTAGTATGATTTAAATCGCAGTTCACTATCATGATCCAATCACATCTCGTCTCACAGCAAAACACTTAGGTTCTGGACTTCTGCATTCATGGGATTCCTGCTCTTGTCTACTGCTAGATGTCGCAGTAAGCTGCTAGCACTTTACCGCGATATTTCAGCATAGATCATAGATTCACTGCCTTACATTATCGCAATTAAGCTGCGAATGGCGGCCGTTTTGGTGTGATGGTAGCGTGCACCGCCTACCACACCGAAGATCCTCGGTTCACGCCCCGGGAAAAGCAACAACAAAATTTTAGAAACAAGTTTTTTCAACTACAAGACAATTTTTCGAAGCTGGGTCGCTCCTCGGCAGTGTTTGACAAGCACTCCGAGTGTATTTCTGCCATGAAGAGCTTCTCAGTGAAAACTATTGCAGATGCCGTTCGGAATAGGCATAAAACAAGTAGGCCCGTCGCGCCATTTTGTGGGAAAAATTAAAAGCAGCACGACGCAATTTGCAAGAGTAGCTCGATCAAAAATATCTTTGGAGGTTATCGCGCCTTACATATATTTCATTTAAGCTGCGAATGAGGTCGTTTCAATAACCGCTAATGAAGTTTGCAGTGGCATCTAGTTAGTGAGAGTTTATCGCAGCACAAATCGCGGGCTTATTGGTTTTTATAATCATAGCGAATTACGCATTCTACGTGAACAATGGTTATGCCCATGACTGCCCTAATTAAGCTAAGATGAGCAGCAACTTTTTATGTTATCGAACAAAGTGGCAAGGTTAAACTCTAGTCAACTGTAACTGAAGTTTAAACTCGCACTGAAAAATCGCACTGTTTTTAAGTTTTAATTGATTTCATGATATTATGGCGAATATTAGCATCACTATGCTGTTAGTAAATAATCATAACAATAAAAACATTAAGCAGCCACACTTAAGTACAAGGCAACGCAGAATATTCCATACACATAACCAGCAGCTTGAAGCAGAGATTATGTAGCCCGCAGCTAAGAGCAGAAGACACACGCATATGACTAGAAGAAAAAAACCTTAACTACAGAGATACATGTGTATAACTGAATAACCAAGCATGAGATAAAACTGTTCTAGAAGGTGAAAAGTCTTGCAGAGACGCATTCCAAGTAACGCTACAGTCTAGACCTTAGGAGAAATGGGCGAACGAGGTAATCGAACCAATTTGGATTCAGCGCATCATAAAGCTTCGGAAATATATAGTCTGTTTTCCGGGTCTGAATATTTGTTAAATTTTGTCGGCCTGTGTTATCAGAGATTCCCAAAATTCTTTACAATATGAAATGAAATATCCAACTTTGGAAGACCTAGCCTAATGCACATGTCAGTGGTATACACAAAAATCTATGTGAGTGATCTTACAGAGCTCTACGTATGTACGTGTCTATGTTTGTAAGTCCATATGTGCTACATATGTTAAATCCTTCAACCCCATAAATGAATTTGAGTAATACAACAAATTTTAATGCTATTTGACAATTTGACAATTAGTGCAATTGTCAAAGGGCACAACCGACATACAAAAACAGCAACAACAAAAGCAGTACATTGCAGTAAGCACCAGCAACGGTTAGCTCTAGTTCATGCTGATTTCATGCTATTTAAAAGCAAACACCAACAACAAAAATTAACAAAATACAAAGTGACTAAATTTTTATTTTCTTTCTTTCTGAGCCTTTGTGTAAATTTTGAAACACCGACAAACCGAATGACCAAACAATTTGGCAATTGTTAAACGGACTTGCTGTCCTTTGTGCTTATTGTCGCCATCGTCGTTGTCCTTTTCGCAGTTGCTCACATTTTTCCGGCTGCTCTTTGCATATGTGCAAATATGAAATTCACCAAGCGTAGCATGTGGAAAAGCGGAGAAGTGCTAACCTTTTAATTGACTTAAATAGCTGTAAACATTTTCTGCTCAAGCGTGTATGTGTGTGTGTGTGTGTGGGTAAAAGGTGGTAAATGCGTTGATGGTCATTGTGTGCTAAAGCCATTAAAACTTATGGCAACGATTTTGTTGTTATATTTTATTATCTAAAATTTAACCCAAAACTGTTTCGCTTTTAACATACTACAACAACAAATAACAATGTGAACATGCAAGTGACTAAATGACAAAAGTGGCTGTCAGTAAATTTTAGAGCGCGGAATTTTAAAGTGAATGCAATCAAATTTGCCAAAATTGTCAAAAAATGAAATGGGTACAACAATATTAACAACAACAACAACAAAGGAGCAAAGGGTCGCACTCGAAACAATGTGTGCGCTCTGAAACGAAAAGTGTTAAGCAAAAGACAAACTACAATCGACAACAATCAACTGAGTTTGACTAACTAAGTGAGCACTTTGAAATGTCAGAAATTTGTCATGTGACACATGTGTGCTTTTGTTTTGGGGCTGGGGAGCGCTTGTGTATTCTTTGTTTATTTTTGGCGTAGCCTTAGACCTTTACTAGTTTCTTCATTCATATAGAATATTGTTTCACGAGGTAGTCAAGGTACCTTAAAATATAAACGAAGCTACTTCACAGTGTGGCACCTGATTGAGGTTCTTCCGTTTGGTCGTCAAACAAATTGTGGTAACACTATGGACACATTCAGTCTATGTGAGGTCTTTATTGACCGGCCAGTTCAACCTAACCTACTTCACGGTGTTCTAGACCACGAAACACGGAATTGTAGATTTGTAAGAATATCGATGATTTATAGCAGGTTCTAGCAGAACAAAGAGGCAACACTCGTCCAACACAGTGAATACAGATACCCTCATCGTCGTCAGCGCAACACTGCTTTAAGACAACTCAACTCTTGTTTGGTATTACGAATTACAACTTATTTCAGTTGAAGTTGAATTGATGTTGCCAACCTAAAAGAGTGATTATTCGACAGATAAATGAACAGCTGATCAATTTGTTGCTAAAGTTTAAGCATTTGCAAGTGATTTTTTATTAATAGCAAAATGGATATTAGCATAGATTTATTTTATAACAATGAAAATGTTGGTGACAAAATTGACAAGTCGCGAATAGGAAAAACATTTGCGTGATCACTCCAATCCCTTGGAACTACCAAACACTAAGTAAGAAAACGGTTTAGTGACAAATTACGAGCTTTTAATGATGTTATTTCGCAGATTTCTAAGTTATTTTCGGTTAGGTAAGGAATCATTTTGTTTCTTACTAAACAAACTGAATGACCATTACCGCAAACGCATTCTAGGGGCGGCTGTACCCCTATTTTAAAATTATGCTCTGCACTCTGATTCTGATTCATTGCTGACGGCAGCTATCAAAAATGCTGTGGAAATGATTTAAGTGTTGGACAGGAAAACATCTACAGTTTTTAAAGAGGTTTTAGATATTATTGAGGAGCATATTTGTGCGAAGTGGATTAAAACCCAAATGACTGCAGACAACAAAGCGCTTCAAAAATCACATTTTTACTCTAAAACACGATTCCCAGTCATAGTGGATAGTATCGATGGGACTCACGCTGGCATAATTTTACCTATTTTGGCTGTATCCAAACTGCGGCTTGCCTCGTCCATCTTCGGGATGTCGCTCCATAAGGTCTATAAGTTTTTCGATGTAATCCTTCATTAAAACCTTGTTTTTTCAATAAATGATAAAATGTCGATTATAAAATTTGTTTAAATTAATTTTAAAAGGTTTGATTACCCAACAACTTCAAAGTTTTCTGAGACAACTGGTAGTAATAAGTTGTCAGATTTTGATGTCTTTGATAACCAAACCAACACAAAATTGTAAACGGTAATGCCACAAAAGGTTGTAAGACTAGACAACTTCAACCGACATTTTTTTTTGACAGGTTGAGTTGTAATCTGTAATACCGAATTGCAAAATTTCAACTGAAAGAGAGTTGAATTGTAAACCGTAATAGGGGCATCCCTTTACCCATGCTGCTCACAGTTGATCGGTCAGCGGACTTCATCACCCCGGAACGTTAAAAGCAGACCGGTTCAGCTTCCGTCAAGTTAAAAGAAGCACTTAAGTCAACGAAGAGCTCTCGATTTTGGCAGAACGAGGACTGTAACTTTTAGCTACCAGCGATTTTTTACCCGTGACAGCGACTGAATAGTCACAGTTAAGTCGATAATCTAAGCAGAGAGGATACGGGTACTATACGAGACACTGTAGCCTACGATAACACCTAGGTTTTCAATACATAAATCTGTCGCTTTTGTGAGCTGGAGAATGAAACGCCGAATCAAATTCTTTGCGAATGCGTCACTCTAGGTGGCGTGACTCTTAAACCCCCCTTCGTGATATGTAGTAGAAAGCCTGATGAAGTACTTAAAAATGTAAAAAAAAGCCTCCAAATATAGTAAAAAGGTGAAAGGTCAAGCACAATGAGTTATTACCTTGTCTATGATTAACGTTATTGGTAGGCATGATTGCGTTCTAGGCGCATATGGCGTCACAATAAGCCAGTTACAGTGATTTATTCAAACCTGTGGTTTATTGTAATTCTTCCGTCGCTGTGGCGAAATCAATAGTACGTGAATATTTATCGACACTTAAGCTCTGCATTCTACCTGATATCCGACACTGGGTATGCAAGTTTCGCAAGGATATGTGTCTGAATTTCCAAACCGATGCTGCCACCCAACACAGAAAACGTGATAAAGTGTGACACTTCAACTCAGAGAATCCTTAAGGTAGGGAAATTGGTCACTGACCGATGAAAACGTCATCTCGGGAAGGGGCGAAGCATAGATCGCTGTACCCCTGGAGCACCGTGGCGCACATTGTCGAAGTCAAGAGTAGGTATTGATATCTGATTGTCTCTAAAATTTCAGCGCGGTGTAGAAATTTTCCAAAACGTCAGATAATAAGTACTCCTTTAAAACAGTTATTGATTGCGGATGACTTTGAAGAGTATCATAATTTTTGTCTATCTATCTTCCTCAGAATCTGAAACCTTTAACCACCCTGACCTATATGTATGTATGTACTGCACATTATCTGAACCGAATGTAACTTCGGTTCATTTCTGTCTGCCTGATTTAAGGTCCTTACTAATCCTAAAGAAACAAAAGTATACTTTTACAAGTTGACCTTAACTAAGCCCCAATTATGACCTCCGGTTCGTCTGCTGCCAAATTAATGCGTCGATAGAAATGCTTTCTGGGTGCATAACAATACATTGCGAGCGAAGCGTTTTGGAGATTTTTTCGCGCTCTACTCATGTTCTTATCAGCGTAAATATCGGCCACGTCATTACTGAACTTCCTTTGTCATAGGCCGTAGCCATCATCATAAAATGGTTGATAGGGACCTTAAAATATTTTCATTCTGTGACGTCAACAACTAATTCCTCTTTTTCTTGTTCATCGAGAAACTTACTTCTTCGTCACTTGATTTGTTGGTAGTATTATCTTATCCAGGTTAACGAAATACCATGGTAGGAGGTCGCAGTATCTTCGATCTGCTCCTAATGGAGCTGATGGCGTTGCTAAATATAAATTTTCATATAAATAATTTACATGATTTCAGACAACTGAGATAGCAGTATACATCCGCAGTGTTGAAACCTATTTTGAAGGTGTCAAAGAGAAGAAATTTCTCAGTCTCATGTCATGGGTTTTCTTCAGGATTTGGCGCGTCGTGAAAATCTGATGGATAGTAGTCGTACTAGATGCGAAGTCACGTCCCAAAAAACGTACAGTAAGAGCAGACCGCAAAAACTCTACTCCTCTAGTAATATTTATCTAAAGCGACGAGAAGATATCCCACCACATGCTTCTGATATTTAATAATTAAAGAAAATAAATTTTACATTTAAACTCCTCCCTCTCTTTAATGAATATATTTACACCAGATTAATGACTCATTGCTCCGTCATCAAATGTCAATCAGCTGTGGTTGTATTGACGTTTGCGTGCGTCTAATTGAAATGTCAAAACTACAAATGACAGTTTTAGCTGTCATCAGCGTCTTAAGTGGAAGGATTAAAAATAATCACATTCTTAACACTTTCCTTGGGCAGAGACAACAAGTAGTGATGGATGAGATGTGGTGTACTTATTCACACTTATTTACATGTATGTAATATTTTATTTAAAAAGCAGTGCTAAAAATAAAATCGAAATAGACGTGAAATTAATGTTTATATAGAGAGAGACTTTGTAAGGACATATATGTAAAAGAAGATTCAGGATAAATGGAAAGCAATTAAGTTATATATTTGTATATGCTTAGTATGTAGCAAAGTGTAGCATGAGCCACCTTAAGCCCCATACAGATTATTATTAATTGCAGTTATTCGACTGAGTAAGCCAAATACAGGGTGTTTGCTATGTTTTCATAAACAATGGGCAAAAGACAAAAGCTCATAAGTAATAACTATAACTTAGTCAGTGGAAAAAGTTGGTGTAATAAATACTGTTCGCTTGATTAGATATGATTAGATCGTCAAAGCTCTTATCCAAAAAACGAGCCTATATCATCGCCAAAATTTCTTCCAAAGTGCGTTCCTCGGACTTACTTATTTCAGTGCGCGAAACGGGCACCTACAGCAATCAAAACACTCCGTAGAGCCGTTTTAAATATCGCTAGTAAAATTAGAAAAACGCCATCATTTAGACAAATTCTTTTGACATTTTCATTTTCACTAACACAGGGTGACCAATCCCCACTTAAATCAATAATTGTAAATATTTTGCAGAACAAATCGCAAAAATCCATTGTGTATACACAAAACCAACAGAACAGCTGACCTTTGTTTACACTTTTGACTTGCACTTAACTGACAGTCGATGCTTCAGTTCGCATGTAGAAAACGAGAGTTTCGATAGCTTGTAGATAAGTGACGTAACTGAAGATTGTGAAAACAGATCCTTAGTGCAGATTCTTCGGCCACGAGCCCTGTATATTGTTCAGTGAGTTTTTTAATTAGGCCGTTCTACGTTTTAGGCGTTTTATAGGATTCGAAACAGCAGACGAGATAGAGTGATATTCCACTCAGCAGTTGATAAATAGTACAAAGCGGTTTTGGAACTTTAAAACTCTATGTATATCACCTCATACACCCTGTAAATTAAAATTCGCGTAAAATTCGCTAAAGTAGGCCGTCATACGAAGAAAATTTAATAAAGGGCATTTTCAAAAGATTTCTAAGACTCGAAACAACAGTCGAGATGGAGTGATATTCGAATCAACAGACGAATAGAGTACTATGTAGTTACGAACTTTTAAACTCTATATCGTCTCATACACCCTGTACATTTACATGTGTGCAAAAGGATCTAAAGTAGGCCGTCCTACAAAAAAAAATTTGGTAAAGGGCATTTTTCTAAAATTGTCTAAGGTTCGAAACAGCAGCCGAAATAAAGTGATATTCCACTCATTGGTAGAATGGAATACAAGGTTTGAAACATTTAAACTCTATATTGTCTCACACACCCTGTGCATTTGCATGTGTGAGCGAGCGCTCTTTTTACACATGTCCCTGTTTTTTCTTTAGCAAAAAAACTAATTGTCTGTTTAAATGAAACATTGAAACATTAAACAAGTCAACACCCACTAAAACTTGCAGTAACAATTACAAGTGTGCAACTTCTTTTTAAAGGGGTGGCAACCATAGAAATGCTTAAATCAACCACAAGCAGACATGAAACCACAAAACCCCAAAATACTTTGGGGTCAACACACAGCCGACCAAAAGAAACACACACACTTCGAAGGCGCCTTTACAAAAAAAGATTTCCATATGTTTGCTTCGCATGCAAAGCAAAAACTACAACAAAACTTATACAAAGTATGTAATGCACTCAAATTTCCTGCCTCACCACAAGCTTGGCTCTCCTGCATATCCTTTTTCAGGCATTTTTTTTTATTTTTTTTTATAGGGATTTTGAAATCGAGCTAGATATAAAGTGAATCCTTAGAATATTCTTGTCATTACACACATTTTTGTTGAATTAAAATTTAATAGTAGCAAGCAAAGAAAGTAAGGGCTCCGCTCATCCTCAATTGCTGGTCTGCACGACATGTGTCATTTGCATGCAACCATAACCGGAATGACACTCGCCAGCAACACTGACTAAGTACATATTGACGCGTTAAAGCAAGCACTGACTGGAGGCGGAGAAGGCAAGTCTTACTCTTGGTTCGTTATATGAGCCGCAAGCGTTCGAGCGCCTTTTAACTGCTTACTGTAAATATGTTCTCAAGTATTCCCATGAATTATGGACGTCACTGCTTTACTGCATAATCCATCGCTCCGCACAATTATAGCCAATGTCCATAAGAAGCTCTAAAGTTATAAATACGACTGCGGCGCAGATATGTACGGATAGAATTTCGAGTAGATAGTGCGTGTCAAGTATATATTATTTAATCCTGTTTGAGTCATTCATATTATGAATTCTCTTCCTTATGTAGCGCATTGTGTGTTCGCATAAGTGCATTGGATCATAAATACTTTTTTCGCAAACTTTGCACAGGAAACTCAGCAATTTCCGGGAAAAGAATGCATATTCAGCAATGTTCTGAAGTACCAGGATTAGTAAAGGCTATCGAACCGACTCCTGAACTCACAGTGTAGGTTTACTGCTACGTAGTAGGTATGCGGGTCATAAGGTAAGGTTAGGTGGGGTGGTAGCTACCGCGGTAGGAGAAGCTTACTTAGAGCCGTTTTCACCATCTGCAGTTAGTTTTCTCCATCCAAACTGAAGCATCGACTCTCAATCTGGTGTCAGCTGTTTTGTATTGGTGAAAACGAGAATATCGAATGAAGCTATCCGAAGAATTGCTATCGTCCAGATAAATTCTTACGAAATTAGAGCCCTTAAGCTAAAGGTGGCGAGCGGAACTCCAAAATGCCCTACAGTTATCCATATACGGTTAAATTATGTACCTTCGGGCTATGAGATCAAACAGTTTCTGGGGAATATTACTATGCCCCGTAACCCACGTTATCATAATCTTAAAATAACTCGCGAAAATCTTAAGCGAGGTCAGACACCCTAGAGCTAAATAAGAACCTGTGTTGATAAGCAAGGATCAATGTGGTCATATTAAATCATTCCTTAAATTGTCGGGTTTGTACCGGAACGGCTTACAAGAGAGCAGCTCGGCTCTCTTTTTAATGATATAAGCAACTTTGTTAGTCTAAGGTTGTAAGACCTACACATAATCTTCGACACTTTACAGCATCGCGCTTGAACCCACGCCTTTCCTGCTTGGTCGATCATGTGCACCCCTGGCCTTCGCTTAATCTCGCCCAGACTAATTGGGACGTCTACGGAGCAAGCTTCAAGGGATGCGGCCTTTTTAGCTAGTTCATCCGCTTTTTCATTCCCATCTATGTAGGCTCCGAAATCTATATACAAAAGAGCTGCCTAGATCCCTTCCATACAATAGGGCTGCTTAGAATACTACTTTTAGAGGAAAGCTTCAAGATACAAAAGTAGTTTGTTATCTGGAATAACTCCTCTTCTTATGGCCTAGAAGATTCAGTGTGGTCATACTAAATCGGTCCCGAGATG
>JARSSU010006501.1:20000-69557 GCA_029619165.1 Eurosta solidaginis
GAAATAGTCCTGACTGATCCCGGAAACTGTTCTCAAATTAATACGAAAAGAATCCCGAAATGATTCTGAAAACATTTCACGAAATGAACCAGAAATAGTATCGAAATAATACCGAAGTCATCTCGAAAACATTCCCGGCATGGTCTCTCAATTTTCCCGAAAAAATCACAAATTATCTTTAAATAGCATCGAAGACTGTGTGTCTATGGAAGACGGCTAAGCCTGTCCACTTTTCCAAAATTTTTTAGACATCAATCTATCTGATCCATAATTAAATTTCTTTCTGACCCATACCAAAAATCCTTGGTTTAAGTCAAATGGGCTAAGATTTATAACGATTTGAAAATTAACTGTTCCTAGAGGGAGAATACCATGCTGTCTTAAAAGTATAATATAAACAAGGAGTGCTGAAGTTTGGAGGGCGTGGATGTGTCGAGCCTCGTTTGCGCCCTTAGAAGCTTAAAGCTTTTGCTATCCTACAGCACGGTGATAGCAGTGTCGATCTGGTCATGAAGAGTCAGAATCTGGTAATCACCTTTGTGGGATCTCTTGAGTGAAATCGAAGAACATATTGCTTGGCCAGCGACTTTTATATAAATTAACCAGGATTGATGCAAAGGTTCAAGGTGCTTATGGACATGTTTGGATAGGAGAAGAAAAATGAAAGGCCCGTAGGTAAAATAGGTAGGTCTTTCGCTCGTGCTTAACTTCATATGGGCAAATAAATGGCTGTATGATTTTCCCACAGAGACGAAAGTTGATGTCCTCCTCCATTTCTCGATTAATTTTCGGCATCCGACACCGAAGGCAAAGGGTTAAGTCCAGGGAAAATCCATCATCAAAATTCTTCAGAAAACGGTTTTCTCAGAGACGCCACTCCTGGGCAGTGGTTTGGCAAACACTTCAAGGGTATATCTGCCATGAAAGCATCTCAGCGCATATTCTTCTGCCTAGCAGATCCCTTTCAAAGTCGGCGTAAAACATATAGGTCCACCAACTTATATGATTCTCTAAGAAGTAGCACGACATAAATTGGAAATGAGGCTGGGCTCAAAATCTCCTCGCAGGTATATCGCTCCGAGTTATTATTATTACCGTTAAATGTATTTTGGAGGAAACCCGGCGTTGTACCATCTTCAGTGTTTCAGTATGTTAAATTGGCCCGAAGATGGCTGAACGAGGAACACTTAATATGACAAGAGAGGCTGGAAAATAACTCCAATTTACATGAAATATCTATTTGAACGAATGCACCACTTCGAGCCTTTTTGAAGCCATTCACAATAGACAAAAGTATCCCCCAGTGTAAATCTAGGCAGATCCACACCGTTCTGTCAACTTAACCCAACTTTAATGTGTATATGCTTTTTGTCAAACTCGAAACAATTATTACCAACATGCAACTTTGGCACTCTATGTGAAACACGAACTCACTATTCCTGCACCTCCATAAAGCTGTCTTAATCGGTTGCTGGTACTTTATTTTGCTATGCAAACGTTTTAACAATTCCACACCCTCACAAAACCGCAAAGGCCACACAATCAGTTAAGAATATTTGTGTGCCGTTTTACGGTATATTAAAGTGTTACTAACCTTTTTGAAATTTTGCAGCTGCACTTTTCACACTTACTTAGTCCCTTACGTATTGGGTCCGCCTACATACCAACCCACACTCAGTACTAAGGTCTTTTTATCAATTTACCAAATTGGGACCTTTAAATTTGATTAATTATTTTGTTGCCGAAATTCGATTTTGTGTTTCAGTAGGTGTCCGTTTTAGAAATTTCAAAATTTCTTTCATATTCGATACATCAATTGAGATAGGAGTTAGTGTTGTACATATATTCATATGGCGATATGTACATGGGAAATAAAAATGATGGGCCTAATGGATTTCTTCAATCTCTGCTTTGCTGAAAGGTTTGAGAAGCCCTGATACCTGCAATTTAGATGGGACCTAAGCAGATGTTCCTACTTTATCCCTAACGAGCCGGACCCGTGCGCATCTTGCGCAACCAACATAAAAGTATCTAATCAAATATCAACAGAAATCAGCTGTTCTATCAACTAATTAAAACTTACAGCTTGCGCTGTCATCTAGCGTATAGTAGCAACTGCCGGTAATGCAGTGCAAATATTCACAATAGTGCCATAGTACAAATAGATTTATGTGTGCTCACACCGTTTATTTTTAACAAATTATTTTAATAAAATATAGCTGAACAAAAGCACTACGACCAAAATTGCCCAAAGCTCGCTAATAGCCCGAATCTCCATCTTTACAACCAAAATTCTATAGGTTTGGATTCCAAATAAGAGCGAAATAAATAATAAATTGATAATAAATAAAAAAACACGCTTTTATAGCAAACCGAACTAAAAAATAGAAAATAATTGTCAATTAAAAAGGGTTTATATAACAGTAGTGGAATGTCAAACAATCGTTTATAGTTAATCACCTCAAAATAAAATTATAATAAAATTTAAGTTATTAACAGAATAATTTAATTCAGATTAAAAAGGTGGGGTGCATTTGACTACATTTCATATCTTTCCTCTCAGATAGTTGCCAATAGAATAATTGTAACATTCAATATCAAGCACCCCACGCTTTTTACTGTGAATTAAATTATTCTGTTAATAACTTAAATTTTATTATAATTTTATTTTGAGGTGATTAACTATAAACGATTGTTTGACCTTCTACTATTGTTATATAAACCCTTTTTAATTGAAAATTATTTTCTATTTTTTAGTTTGGTTTGCTATAAAAGCGTGTTTTTTTTAGTTTTTTAAACTATTATTTATTTTAATTTTTTAGTTCAAGTAATTTTAAAAGTTTTAGTCGAGAGCGATGAAACCTCGAAACGCCAGCGGTCCATGGATGAATCCAACCCCACGGCACCGAAAAGGGCCAAGACGCAGGGAGGCTGGACGCGGTCTTTCGCCGAAATTTCCAAGGGTCGGCAGATCATTGGCATTATAGACGAGAGCAGCGAAGATGGCAGGATCCCGAAACAACAGTGTAAGTGGATCGAGGCCGCGCTCGCTACGGTGGCCGTTAAAGTTAAAAAGACAACCCTGGTCCACCGCCATCTTACACCGATTCAGGGTGGTTCCAGGGCAATGTCAAGCTAATTGCCTGTGACGACGTTAGGTCGGTCAACCTCTATAGGGCCGCCGTCACGCTGATAGGGGTGGTATATCTTACACCGCCAAGAATTGGGGGTACGTTCTTAGCGTTTGGCGATCAAGTCAAGTATGTGGGAGTCATTCTGGATAGGAAGCTATTATGGAGTGACTCATATAGTGGAGCGATCCAAGAAGGCAGCAGCAGAGCTGTTCACCTGTAAGAGGGCAATTGGCACCTCCTGGGGATTCTCCCCTAAGGTGACCTACTGTATTTACACAGCCATTGTGCGCCCGATTCTTCTTTATGGTGCCTTGGTCTGGTGGCCTACACTAGCTAAAAGTAGCTATCTAAAAATGCTTCAAAAGGTGCAACGGAGTTCGGAGCTCTGCATTACCGAGGCTCTCGGCTCCACTACTGATTCCGTTACATACATACATGGATACATAGATACATAGATAGAGACAGGCCAAGCTAATAAAAGCGTGTTAAAAAGGGCTCCAGTATGCTCTTTCGTAGATGTGCCATGCATCCACTTCTATCATTAATAAGGGAATGCGTTTATCGCATTATGTGCAAAGTTTCAAATCTATGGCCATTTGGGGTGGTCACAAGTTCAATTGACCTTATGTCCGTTAACCTTATGTGACCCCACCATCGCATTATTGCATTGTCATCGAGCCTCGATACGTGTGCAAAGTTTCAATCAAACGTATGGCTATTCAAAGTGATAAAAAGGCCAATTGACCTTATGGCCGTTGACCTTATGTCACCACACCATCACTTTATTGCATTGTCATCGAGCCTTGATATGTGTGCAAAGTTTCAATCAAACTTATGGCCATTCAAAGTGGTAATAAGGCCAATTGACCTTATGGCCGTTGACCTTATGTCACCACACCATCACTTTATGCATTGTCATCGAGCCTTGATATGTGTGCAAAGTTTCAATCAAACTTATGGCCATTCAAAGTGGTAATAAGGCCAATTGACCTTATGGCCGTTGACCTTATGTCACCACACCATCACATTAATGCATTGTCATCGGTCCTTGATACGTATGCAAAGTTTCAAATTAATCAGACTTCTAGAAACCGGTGAAAATTAAGCTCAAAGGTTCCGTTACATACAGGCCAAGCTTATAAAAGCGTGTTAAAAAAGACTCGTACTTAAAAACAGCAATTAGAAATCTAATATATAAAATTCTTGTGTCACGGTGTTAGAGGTTTAACAACTCCGAAACGGCTGAACCGATTCTCACGAAATTTTGTGAGCATAGGTAGGTCTGAGAATCGGCCAAAGTCTACCTTTTTTTCGCTACGCGCCTAAGGTCTTGAGATCAAAACGTGGACCCGAGTACCCCTAGAATGTGTTTATACAATATGGATATCAAATGGAACTGTTGATGAGTGCTATAGTACAGGATAATTTTCATACACTGGGAGGCTAGAGTCTCAAGATATAGCCCAAAACGTGGACCCGGGTACCCATAGAATGTGTTTATACAATATGGATATCAAATGGAAGCTGTTGATGAGTGCTATAGTACAGGATAATTTTCATACAAGTGGGAGGCTAGGGTCTCGAGATATAGCCCAAAACGTGGACCCGGGTATCCCTAGAATGTGTTTATACAATATGGATATCAAATGAAAGCTGTTGATGAGTGCTATAGTACAGGATAATTTTCATACAACTGGCAGGCTAGGGTCTCGAGATATAGCCCAAAACGTGGACCCGGGTACCCCTAGAATGTGTTTATACAATATGGATATCAAATGAAAGCTGTGGATGAGTGCTATAGTACAGGATAATTTTCATACAACTGGGAGGCTAGGGTCTCGAGATATAGCCCAAAACGTGGACCCGGGTACCCCTGGAATGTGTTTATACAATATGGATATCAAATGAAAGCTGTTGATGAATGCTATTGTACAGGATAATTGTCATACCCTGGGTGACTGGGGTCTCGAGATATAGGCCAAAACGTGGATCCGGGTACCCCTAGAATGTGTTTATACAATATGGATACAAATGAAAGCTGTTGATGAGTGATTTAGTAAAGGATAATTTTCATACCCCTGGGTGAGTAAGGTCTGGAGATATAGGCCAAACGTGGGCACGTGAACGCATAGACAATGTTTTTACATTGTGGGTATCAAATTGAACCTGTTGATGAGTGCTTTAGTACAGGGTAGTTTTCATACCTATTGGTGACTAGGGTCTCGAGATATAGGCCAAAACGTGGATCAGGTAACACTAGGATGTGTTTTTACATTATGGGTATCAAATTGAAGCTGTTGATGTGTGCTTTAGTACAGAGTAAGTTTTACACCGCTGGGTGACTACGGTCTCGAGATATACGTCAAAACATGGACCCGGATACACCTAGAATGTGTTTTTATATTATGGGTATCAAATAAAAGCTGTTGCTGAGAGCTCTAAAGTTCATTGTGATATTCGAATTAGTCGCATCAACCTGGCAAAACTGATAAATATGCATGCGAAGCCGAATAAAGACAAAAATTAAAAATACCCACATACCTATTTACATACGTCCTATTCGATTTACCTGAAATTTCGTATATAAATTTGCCTATATTAGTATTTACGATGCTTTTTTCCGGGAAGTATACCAGAGACGGACTGGGACTGGGATTAGGACTAGGACTGGGACTGAGACTCGGAATGGGACTGGAACAAAATACATACCACCCTCTGGGACTGGTAATAAGAGATGAAGAAGAATGAGAAAAAATTGAGAGAAGAAAAGAGAGAAGGAGACAGAGAAAGAGATAGAATGAGACGAAGATGGAGATAGATGAAGCGAAAAAGACGGAGGGAGGAGTGAATAAAAAGATTAGGAAAAAGTGTAGAAGGTAGGGCAGAGTTAGACGGAAAAAGCTTATTAAAATGTAAGCAGACAGACCAAATTTAGGGCTGACCAACGTCTGCCGGGTCTACTAGTAATATACATATATGATGATCCATCTACTTTCCCATATAAACTGAAATGCTAGCGTAATACCCAGATCCTTCGGCTTTGGCGAACTATCGGGACCCCGAAATCTGAGTCGCTTTATTTTTCTTTCTTATCCCTCTCCGCGAAATACGAGCTTCTTTTTTCTTCTTTTTTCTCTTCCTTCTCATCGTACCAGCTTCTGGAGATAAAACTTACTGGTGTAAAACATTGTCGGTGTATACCTTCATGACATTTCGTTTCAGAAAGAAACTAATATTTTTTCTATGCGAATATGGACAAAGTAACCCTCAGACTATTCAATAATCCCGATTATGTACAGAAAATTACCCAATTGTGTTCGTACATAGTTGGCCGCTTCGGCACGCTTTCTACTCATCTCATCCGCAACACGTTAGCTTCTTCACCGCAAAATAAAATAATGTGATTAAAGATACCAAAGAAGCTCGGCATTACCACAGAATCACAGTTTGTATTGCTTCTGATTCTATTGTCTTAAAGGCAGTCTAGTTGTCGACAAAAAGCTGTTATGTTAGTTACTCGAAATGTCCTTCCTAGCAGCAGTCTACAAACGTTTTTCAATAGCATGAACCCCCGCTAGAAACACCGCATGGGTGAGGAAGCTGCTGATCACTATCTAAGCCATCCTCTCAATTCTTCCCACGCTCCGTGGTTGAAGCTTGTCAACATTTAGTCGCCACATGTTTATTTTTCTACTTCTAAGACCTTTTCAGCCTAAGTGGCGCTAGTAGATAGATTAATCGTAAAATCGATCTGTTTAGGTAAGTTGAAGAATGTCGTAGGTTAATACGACCACCCTCGTTCTTTTTGCTTCTTCAGTTTGCAGGATATTAAAACCTACGAGCAGATTAGATGTATAGCACCAAGTACTACCAGTGAATTACATGAAAGCTGGTATCACACCGTCTGGTTTGATGACCCATAATATCTAATATTGTTTACGACGCCGTTTCCTTTTGATCAAGTGCGGACCTCATCGTGATATTTCTTTGTTGTACCTCGAATCTAGGCTTGGACCAACTCGATGTCAATGCAGCGGAAACATGGCGCAGCATAACAGCCTGTCGATGCAAGTGTAACCTTAAAGTGGCTTGAGGATTACTTTTCCGATTACCGACTTTGGATTCATCCGCGGATTTGTCTTCATCTTTGTCCCCGCATTCGCCTTTCGTTCATCATTATTGCCTTTGTCATCCACACCATTATCGCAAGACCGTTTTCGGTACTCAATATAATAGTGCCGGATTTACAGCCATCACCGATAATCTTGCCGTAACAATGGTAAGAGAGATTAAACGTAAATATGACGTTCACCATAACAATTTCCTTCGCTAGATTCGCAAAAATATGTAGTAACCACAGCTTGCAACTGTAAGTTACCTTACGATTACTTTATTTTCGACCTCCTTTTCTTCATTATCTTTATTATTATCAGTATCATCATTGCCATTGTTGTCATCATCCACACCATTATCATCTTTGTTGTTTTCTAAATTCTTCTTCTCCTCCCAGAAGGTTGTGGAAGTATTATCGATGGTGATGGTAATTTGCCGGATATTGACCCGGTTCGTTTCGGAAAGTAGCATCATTAAGGTACTAGCTTGACCATCTTGGAGACGATTTAATATGACCACGAATATCTCAGACATGCCAAAAAAATTACGGGACGAAACCTACATGTTTTATACCAACAGCAGCTTCAAGGCAGATGAATTTTCGCTGGGAAGCTTTGATTTTGATGACAAAAAACACTTGGAATGTTTGCCAAACCATTGGCGTTGGGCGACCTCGGTTAGAAAAAATTGTAACGGTAATACGTAACGGCATAAATTAATCGAGATAGATATAGACTTCTATATATCAAAATGATCTGGGCGAAAAAAGAAATTAATTTAGCCATGCCCGTCCGTCCGCCCGTCCGTAAACACGATAACTTGAGTAAATTTTGACGTATCTTAATGAAATTGGGTATGTAAGTTCCTGGGCACTCATCTCAGATCGCTATTTATAATGAACGAAATCGGACTATAACATAACCACGCCCACTTCTTCGATATCGAAAATTTCGAAAAACCGAAAAAGTGCGATAATTCATTACAAAGACGGATAAAGGGATGAAACTTGGTAGGTGGGTTGACCTTATGATGCAGAATAGAAAATTAGTAAAATGTTGGACAATGGGTGTGGCACCGCCCACTTTTAAAAGAAGCTAATTTAAAAGTTTTGCAAGCTGTAATTTATCGGCTGAGTATGTAATGTTCGGTCATACCCGAACTTAGCCTTCCTTACTTGTTAAGATTGCTTTTCTCCGAACTTTAATCCAGTACCTTAGATATCAGCTCACTACGGCTGCCTACCGCTGGAATGTGCAAAGCCCCTTGACCCACGGGAGTAACCTTCTTCTTCCTGATCTTCTTTTCCATGTTCTCTTATTCTTTCCTTTTCATTTTGCATTTCATTTCCTTTTCCTTTCTCCATTTCATATCATCACCTAGCATAACATACAATTCACCTAGATTATTTAGCATAAGTTTCACCCCTTTCGTCATTTTTAAAATCTTCCTCTTAGACTTAATGCAATATCAGACTTAACCCACGACGCTTTAAATTCAATGAAATCCTCATTTACATCCATTCCTGACACCGCGAGTATTTTCTTGATAGCACCGAAATGTGAGTGATTTTAATGTACATATGTTTGTCGTAATTGTAGATATGTATATCTTCATGTCTTCCATAAAGTACGGCAGCATTTTTTCAAGATGATAACACATTTTTCTTTGCGTTATTTGTGAAACACCTCCAGAAAAATGCCAAAATACGTTTCCGTTTGTTGACACTTAACAAAGTGTTCAGATACTTGCCAAGAAAGCTCTTTTTGGTGTAGCTATACAAAGTGAAAGCCAAAAAGTTTACACCAAACTTGCGCACTTACTAAACACTCTCAACTCTACACCATCACGTTCGTAATACGTGCACTGTCATTTAATATAGTACGAATATGTGTAAACATTAGATGTATTTATATACATACATATACAAATTATTATATGTATTTATGTATATTCATTTCATTACACGCATTTTCCGTCCGAACTCCAACACCTTCCATTGCCACATTCCACTTTAATTTCCTTTATTCAGTGTTGGACTAGAGTTACTCCCCGGCAAACAAACCAGTTAGTAGTTAGCTGCCTCAAAACTGTTTTTTAGGGCCAGATTATGTATGTATTGGAAGAGAAGCTCGGCCTTAGATCTCTTCGGAGGTTATCGCGCCTTACATTTATTTTTTTTTATTCGCTAATTAGGTCATGTTATGCGAATGCACAGACACGCTCCGTTCAAGAAAGAATTTCAGTCGAGTTTGGAAGCAGAGAAAGGGAGAGATCTCTCCACTGACTTAAAAGAGGCAGATGGAGAAAGAGTTGATTTCTCTTGATGCTCTCAATTGGCATCAGTTATCGAGAAAGAGAGATAGTTGGCATGAAACGGCCGAAATTGCTTAGGAGGTTAAGCGCCAATTGATTATTCAAATTTCTTTTTAAAGGCACGTAGGGGGCCACGTGCCCTTTTTTCAACGCTTAATTTTTATTAATCTTAATTTTTTTTCTTTAGAATAATTTTACATTTTCATGTTCTACAAGCCACTTATTGCGCCCGTCCTACTACAGGGTGCTGAAGCATGGACCATGCCATCAGATGAAGCAACTCTGTGAGTGTTCGAGAGAAAAGTTCTTCGAAAGATCTAGAGACCTCTACGCGTTGGCAACGGCGAGTACCGAAAAAGATTTAATGATGATCTGTACGAGCTTTACGCAGACATCAACACAGTGCAGCGAATAACAATGACGCTCAAATTACCCCGAAGTGATCTTCAAATTACCGCGGGAGAACCCCGAGACTTCCCAATCCTGGAGGATGCCGAGAGAATTCCCAAAATTATTCCAAAATGACATCGGAAGGATCCCAAAATAATTCCGAAATAACCTGGGGGATCCCGAAATAGTCCTCAAAATCATATCAAAATTACCGTAAGAAGCTTCAGAGTTACATGCTAACTTTTTACGTATAAGTGAATTTTTTGCCGACATATCGGTATTTCATTCTTGAATAACTGAATAAAAAGTTTAATTTTTTTGTTACTACATAATATTTTAAAGAATTAAAACGCCCATCCCTGGCTCGAAGAAGAAACATATTTCCGTAATAACAGGAAGTGTTTATAATAAAAGTGGTACGTCTTGGTACTCACATGGATTCACTTTTTTTCTCAGTCTCTCTACCTTGCTTCTGCTTCACTGCTAAGGCGGTCCGCGACATGTGCCCTCGATTTGCAAAGCTTATTACTCTTGATGTTGGTATTTTCTATTCAACTTCCAATGAGCTAACTGACGCTGCCCTATCATAGACGGACTGTACGCTTACAGCACTATCTCTGTGCCTCCCCACATCATTATTATTTTTATTTATATTTTACCGGACTCCACTTGGCCTTAAATATAAATATCCGTTTACCGCAGCAGCGTACTTTACTGAGTGAAGGCTTCGTTCACATACGCATACACCCTGGGCTGAGGAATCGGCAGTGAGTGGACACCTAAAACTCCTCTGAAGTAAAACAGCGCAGGTGTAAGTGCCTAAGCGGATCAGCCACGTAGTCGTTTAGTACCAGTGACAAGGCGGCTGCCCTAGCAGGGAAACAAATCCTTAATCCTTAAAAGCAAACATAATTTTTTGATTACAAGGTGGGCTTTTCTTTTTCGTTAGAAAAACAAACATGCTGGCAGTTTATATCCTTTTCGGCCTAGTTTAATCCTAGTACTATTATACTAGTTATAAACTAGTATATTTCTGAGTAGTTTGGTCCTTCACTGCTTTGTCCCATACAATTATGCAGCTTTTCTTTTCAGCAAAAAATAAATAAATCATCAAACTTGCTTTGCTAATGTTTATGCTAATATTGTTGCTATTTTATGCCGTTGTCCCTGTGAGCATGATTTTTTTGCGCACCATCACAAGGATATCCCGTAGCCAGGCGCTTCTTAGGTACAAACAGTAGAGGGCAATAAAATAGAAGCAGAGATATTTTACGACGTCCATCTCTTTTCCAGGTGAAAGACAGCAGCTATCAGTGACAAATAATACCTGCTTCTTTCGAGACGGCTTCTTACGAGTCTACCCTTACGGGTCTTACGTGGCCATATTGTTACCAGAATTTGTTTGACAATATCTCTTTCGAAGCTAAGACACGAGACCATGTTGTCTGTTCGCCCTATATTAGATGACGCAATACTGATATGACGATACTCAAGCTATCCCGAGGCCTTAAGTTTGTTTCAGTTGTGAACGCTATATTAGTGGTCATTAGCTTGTGCAGAATGGCATGCAATATTGCTGTCGGAGTAGTTTTTAGTGCTCTCGTTATGCCAATCATCAATAATCTGCATACCCCTCAAATTTTTTGGTAAACATACTTTTATGTGTGGCTGTCAGCCATGATAAAGTATGGGCTTGGCAATTGTCGTTTATACCTAATGAGAGAAATTTGGCCATATGACCCACGTGCATCTTAGCATCGTTTTGCATGCAATAGTGCTGCAGAGATCTTTTTCGCTCCCTGTTCCACATAAAGTTTCCATGACAACCTACTATTTAGTAAAGTTTCTAGATATTTTGTGCTGTACTTTTCTTGTAGGTATACCCCTCCCAGCTTAGGCCTAGTTCAATTCGAGACCTTAAATGTCTAAGTAAATAATACTATGTCAGTTGTTTCCGTATTATCGGTTTACACGACTTCAGATGCCCAGGAATACATGTTCATCCCGAAGCGCCTGGTCCTTCCGAAAACTGATTGTTGGCAGACATCTGAAACTTATGATGACTGAAACGTTATCTGCATACGCGGTGAGTTTGACTGGTGGTCTGTCGAACCGCCCAGGCAATTGGTTGATGACTAGCGTCCCCACCATTGGTGTAAAACACCCAAACCTGCTTAATCCTTTGTTTGCAGGTTTTGTGAGCACTCAAAGACGACAAAGCGGCGTGAACGTTCTGCAACTTAGGATGGAGCTGATCCAATTGATTGTTTCAGACTGTCCATGACTGGTTTTGCAGCTGCGCAAGCAGAGCCTATCTAAAGTAATGCACGTTTATGTATGAATGTAAAATAGCGAGCGGGCGGTTTTGGTGCATGCACTGTCAAGAAATTAGTCTTGGCAGCGAATGATTGTTCTGGGATAGTTCGGTCTCGTATAAGTTGAGTAAACTGTTTTAGATGGGAATATTGAATTATTTTCGCTAAGCATTCAGTTAAATTCTTAGGTGTATTAGTCGCCGGTATGTAAATTTCCTGCTAACACTGACGGCGGGCTTATTTAACCTATCACCCAACGATCAAGGACATTTAGCCTTGCTGAGTATGGTTTTGACAGAGCCATGTTGTTGTTGTTGTATTAACGATAAAGACACTCCCCAAAACTTTTGTGTTATCGATGTTGATGGTGCTTAGACGGATATAGATCCGGTACGTTCCGGTAACAAGCACCATTGAGGTACTAGCCCGACAATCTTTGGAACAATTAATATGACCATATTGAACCTTCTAGGCCGCCCCCTCTAGTGAGGAACTTTGGGTCCCAGAGCTTCGCCTGCGAAATATGTGTATGATGCATTCATATTAGTAACACGTTTCTTCTCGCAAAGGTGAGGTTGACAATTGGGTTGCGAAAGCTCTGAAGCTATAAAGCTTTGTATTGCGCCTATCAGCCCCTTGAATCCCTTGACAGAGCCAACACATTGTGGAGCTAGTACATGCCGCGATCTTTAACATTGCAGGCAATCTTTTCTATGGCAGCTCTATAAAGAACAACTTGAGCGAAAAATGATTGCCTGCCCTAGTTTTGCAAAGACATGACAAAAGAAGTTCCGCTAATACATCTGCAAATAATGAAGAATGAGTCGAAATGAAAGAGGAGAATAGCAGATGTGTTTTATAGTTTTTATAAACACCTCTCCAATTATTTGTCCTCTGCTGTTTAATGTAACCAAATATCATAAATATCTGAAGCTAACTCCGTCAGACGTATGGCAAGACAAGTGAAATTGTGAACGTATTTTGTTGTTGTTATCATTTTTCTTTCCAACTGCTTATGTAAATTTAATGCTAAAATGTTTACACTTTATGCAATTTCCTTCAACAAAGCCACAAGTTCCGCTACAGTTCAACCAAAATGATGACATAGAATGTTGCCCACCTACAACGTCAGCGGAGGCAAAATATGAAAGAGGATGATGGGGAAAAATAAGATGTTGTAAGAAATGTATATTCAGCTAAATGTCGCATAATTGACGCACAATATTAGTTTATTAGGATACTTAAGACATGCTATGATGAGTACTTTGACAAGAGTGGGTCTAAAAATATTTTGTTTGTTGACTAAATTTAAATTTATTGTTAGCAAGCTAGGGAGATTTGTAATAGGATGACAATGAAAGTGAGTTAGGAGTCTCCGCTACTGAAATTCATTTCAAGGTGCGACTTTGTGCATTGCATGGTAATGAATTGAGCGAAAATTACGCTAACTTTTCATATTCGACGAACTTTCACAGTAAAGTTACTATTTCTCAGCAGTAGTAGGTGCACGCTGCAGGAAGAAACTGTTGAGCACGTTCTGTGTTTGTGTCCTGCAATCGCCAGGTCAAGGCTCCAGCTATTACGGGCAGCAGAGTTGCCAGGTCTCGAACTAACAACTAAACTAGGTCCTAGAAGAGGAGTGTACCCCTGTCTCGGGGGCTTACTATTGATAATCTTAATATCTTTATATATATAGTTAGTCTCGCTAAATCTCAAAATTGGCTTGACCGGTTCCGATTTGCTTCGTTCCTTATGGTTAACGGATGGTTTAGGAAAACACATTTTTAAAAGTGGGCGGTGCCATTAAGAATAACTTACATTCACTTTATCCCCGCAATTATTTGAACAGGTATTAAATATTTTGTATAGAGATTCCATATATGGGAGAGGTGTGGGGGTGGGAACGAGAGTGGGAGTGGTAATGGAACTGGCAATGGGAATTGGAATGGGAGTGGAATTGGGGGTGGGAGAGGGAGTGGGGGTGGAAGGGGTTTGGGAGTGCGAGGGAGATAAATGGAATAAAGTATGGAGAAAAAAATGGGAGATAGAGTAGAAGAAAATGGGATGAAGAGTAAAGACTGGAGAGGAATTGAGAGTGGAATTTGCAATGAGAGTGGAATTGGGAGTGGGAGTTGGAGTTGGATTGGATTTGAGAATGGGAGTGGGCAAACTTTTTTGCGAAAAGATAGTCACCTTCCTCACCGCTTAGTGTAAAGCGCCAATATTGGCTGCTACAAGGTGATGGTCCGTTTAGGATATCGTAGATTGAGCACAAAAAGCTTCTTGGTACTATATCTGCCCTCCAGCATTATGTAATCTGAATGTTCTTACTGTAGGATCAAAGCCTCCGTATATCTCTTCATCTCTGCATTTTCTCAAGCTATAAGCTGGTGCGCTAGTTGAGGAGCTGTGTCTTGCTATTATCAAACCACACTCCAAGGCCCTATAATAAGGTGGCAATGCCGATTTAGTGATGTAGACTGTGCTTCACAGGAAGACTATCATTCTGTCTCGGAAGAAACTTCGGCTGTATCACAGATATTTGGGAGGAAACCCCATTCCACGGTTCTACGGTGAGAATAACGCTTATTTAAGTTCTTACTGTTACCCTCCCTCTCGCCTATATGGGGGCAGAACATATTGCTGCCCAAAGAACGTAAAAGACTCAGAATAATCCATCTGAATTTTGATTACAGGGGAGTTACAAACACACAGCTGAAATTGGATCAAAAATCATCTTGAATTGTATATTTTCTAAAATTAGTGATATATCCTACTTAGCATACTATGAGAATACCGTCTTGGGGTCGAAACGGAGAAAGGTTGTCTTATACTTTAAGTAGATGTTGGAGAAGCTACAAACACGACGAGAAAGATATATCAACAATAGGTCACCTCAGGAATTGATCAACTGTTTGTCAAGTATTGTATCTCAAAAGCTGTACCGCATGTCCACACCGTACCAGCGCTCAGCTTCAGTGCTGCCGTTACTGTTCCGTTTCTACCTTACTACGGCCCTCAGTCGGTTCTCAGTTGCACTGCTGTTTACGATTATATCTGTTACCACTTCGTACATCGCATACATATAAACCTGCCTCTCATCTTCTTGCTCTTCTTTGCTGAGGAAACCTGCTCACCTACTAATATCTCAGGACACATGTGTGTGTGTCTTTGATCTAAGCATTTCTTAACACACACAGCGAAACCTCTCCTAACGGATACTTCTAATAGACGAACACCTCCTTTGCCGTACAGTTTTTTGTGGACTAAGTTTTAAGTACAATTTTTAAAACAAAAACTCTCTTGAACGGCCGGGCACTCCTCGTAAGCTGACAAAATTTGAGAACATGTATCAATTTATAACGATATAAACATTTTCAAGTATAAAAAGCTCACTACTTACTCACTACTACTCGTTTTGAATTGTCTGAAGTTAGGTTGAGTTGACCTGGCCGGTCTAAATGTGTTCATTGTGTTATCAGAAGTTTATTCGACGACCAAACTGAAAACCCCCCTTAAGAACCAGGATTTATGTTATAATTCAATAGCTTGTAGACCTAAAAATTCGTACTGACGTGACGCTCCCCTACGCTTGATTCCACACGTTTCCTGCTTGGTTAATCATGTGTAGCTGTTGCTTCCTAATCCATTTACCTTTTTGTCAACATCTATGCAGATATGACCGGACCCTATAGTTATTACGAGTTTCTCCAATTCCGCATAGTGCTTATTTGAGATTATCGCGTCAGTGTCAGAATGGATGTCTATATACAAGGTAAGGCGACTGCAATTTGCCCAGTTTTCTTCCAATCTATCTGCTGCTGAAAGACACTTTATTGTACATTCTGCTTATTGCCGGTTCGGCACAGTATACCATAGAGCCTCCCGGCTCTATCGGCGTGCACGTGTATGGTATCTTTCGACATTTCCGCGCCCTTGCAGCCATCTTCAAACTCTACTAGGGTTTTAAGATCTCCACCAAAGCACAAGCTCACATACTTTTTAAACAGTGTAATAAAAAAATATGTTTTTTAAATACAAGTTTGTGCATAATAAATCTATTAAAGCATTAAAAAGTTATAAAATAGATACCCACTCCCTTCAGCTGTCACCTCTCTTGTGTGAACAAAAGTTGACAGACGGCGACTGTCCACACAGGGCAGGGGGCAGGTTTCACTGTATTTACATAGCGAGCGTCATGTTCCAAGCTAGGCAGAAGTAACTACAGTCTATTACACTGCATCTTTTCGGAGTCTACCGGTGACAAATGAACTCTTAAGCGTACTTTGCCTCTAAAACCTCATGGACGTATTCCAGCCATTCGTTTTAGAAGTAGGATATCAATCAAGCAAAACAATTCAATTGACTGACCAGCAATTGAGATATTTTAAACAAATAAATTTGAATTTTACTGGACACCTTCGTGTGATTTTGATAGCAATTTTCACAATTTCCATTTCACACCAACAAATGCACATGCTTCCAACAAATTTAAGTTTTTACTATACTCAGCTGCGCAGAGCTCACAGAGTATATTCATTTTGTTCGCATAACGGTAATCCATAATGGCATAAACTAATCGAGATAGATATAGACTTCTATATACCAAAATGATCTGGGCGAAAAAAGAAATTCATTTAGCCATGTCCGTCCGTCCGTAAACACGATAACTTGAGTAAATTTTGAGGTATCTTAATGAAATTTGGTATGTAAGTTCCTGGGCACTCATCTCAGATCGCTTTTTAAAATTAACGAAATCGGACCATAACCACGCCCACTTTTTCGATATCGAAAATTTCGAAAAACCGAGAAAGTGCAATAATTCATTACCAAAGACGGATAAAGCGATGAAACGTGGTAGGAGGGTTGGCCTTATGACGCAGTATAGAAAATTAGTAAAATGTTGCACAATGGGCGTGGCACCGCCCACTTTCAAAAGAAGGTAATTTAAAAGTTTTGGGAGCTGTAATTTGGCAGTCGTTGAAGATATCATGATGAAATTTGGCAGGAACGTTACTCCTATTACGATATGTGTGCTAAATAAAAATTTGCAAAAACGGATAACGAAGACGCCCACTTTTAAAAAAAAATTTTTAAGTCAAATTTTAACAAAAAAATTTATATATTTACAGTATATAAGTAGATTATGTCAACATTCAACTCCAGTAATGATATGGTGCAACAAAATTCAAAAATAACAGAAAATTTCGTCTAGAATACTTTCTTCAATGCCATAAATCGAACACAAATTTACCAATCCTTGTGAAATTTGGTACGTTCATAGCTTCTATGATGATACTTGTTTTCTGTGAAAATGGGAGAATCGGCCACGCCCAGTTTTTATACACAGTCAACCGTCTGTCCTTCCACTCGGCCGTTAGCACGATAACTTCAGCAAAAATCGATACATCTTCACTAAACTTGGTTCACGTACTTATCTGAAATCCCTTTATCTTGGTATTAAAAATGGGCGATATCCGACTATGACCACGCCCACTTTTTCGATATCGAAAATTTCGAAAAACCTAAAAAATGCTATAATTTTTGACGCAAAATATAACTTTCGAAAAAACTTTGTAAAATGGGTGTGACACCTACCATATTAAGTAGAAGAAAATGAAAAAGTTCTGCAGGGCGAAATCAAAAGCCCTTGGAATCATGGCAGGAATACTGTTCGTGGTATTACATATATAAATAAATTAGCGGTACCCGACAGATGATGTTCTGGGTCACACTGGTCCACATTTTGGTCGATGTCTCGAAAGCGCCTTCACATATACAACTAACCCTTTTAAAACACTCATTAATACCTTTCATTTTATACCCATATCGTACAAACACATTATAGAGTCACCCCTGGTCCACCTTTATTGCGATATCTCGAAAAGGCATCCACCTATAGAACTATGGCCCACTAACTTTTAACACCTTTCATTTGATCCCCATCCCGTACAAACACATTCTATAGTCACACCTGGTCCACCTTTATGACGATATCTGGAAAAGAACTAAGGCCCACTCCCTTTTAAAATACTCATTGACACCATTCATTTCATACCCATATCGTAAAAGCACATTCTAGAGTCACCCCCGGTCCACCTTTATGGCGATATCTCGAAAAGGCGTCCACCTATAGAACTAAGGCCCACTCCCATTTAAAATACTCTTTAATACCTTCCATTTGATAGCCATGTCATACAAACACATTTCAGGGTTACCCTAGGTTCATTTGCCTACATGGTGATTTTCCCTTATTTTGTCTCCAAAGTTCTCAGCTGAGTATGTAATGTTCGGTTACACCCGAACTTAGCCTTCCTTACTTGTTTATTCTTGCTTTAAAAAATGTGCTTGAACACGCTCGAATCCTAGAAAGGCAATGAAAATAAATGTGATATCAATTGGATTGATGAGAAAGGATTGATTGAAAATCACTACGCTAACGAAGAGTTGAAGACGAAAACATTGATTTTGTATCCTGGGGGCTCTTAACCAAATAGGAAAATAAAATGAAAATAATAAAAACAAAATCAAATGTAAACAAAATCGGAATTCAGAAATAAGAAATCAGCAGGACGATTACAGACGACACACACACATCCATACATAAATAATTTGGAAAAAAACTGAAATGTGGTTGCCCCAGGACATGCCATTGGGAGCCTACAAATATGTATGGATAGATTTCAATACCCTTTTTTTGCCGATATAGCAAATTAAGCTGAAGGATATTTAGTTCGGTATTCAAAGGATAACGCTCGCCTGCAATATCTGCAAATATGAATATTTTCTTTTGTGTGTTTTTGAGCTGAGATTGCTGCTGCAGAGCAACTCAAACAAAAAAGGGTTGCTTCCGAATCCTGTGTGCAGTAAATAAATAAACACAATCATTGAGAAATTGGTTAATGAAATTTATTTCAAAGTGTGTGAAAATATTTGGTAGTCAATACGTGATTGGTTTACGCAGAAATGAATGATATTGGCGGCATTGAATGTTGGTAGGCCAAGTTCCAATCTCCCAGCACTTTCGCTGGAAGATATTTTTGCGCATTGCAAATGCCCACAGTGAAGGAAGAGCACATTTGCCTAACCAGGTATACGTCACTTAATCCCTATAGAACATTTTCGTTTTCTATATGAACTTTAATTAAATCAAACGGAGCAGTGCTACTTAGGACTGAGTAGGCAATTAAAAAGTCAATTTCTCTTTTGATGCACAAAAATCACGCTCTATAAGTCGCTCATCACACCTGCCCTCATGTATGGTTCGGAATCATGGACCGTGTCGAGAGAAGATAAGATGGCTCTTGGAGTGTTCGATAAAAATGTTCTCCGGAAGTTTTAAAATCCGATCCGTGGTGCCGACGGCGAGTATCGAAGGTGGTATAATGATGAGCTGTAAGAGCTTTACGCAGTTATGAAGACAGAGCAGCAAATAAAATACCAAAAGCTTCACTGGCTAGGTCATGTTATGCGAATGGACGAAGACGCTCCAGCCCTGAAGTATTTCAATCGAAACCGCTTTTAGGACGCAGGTTTCACTCAGTTAAGGGAAGGAAGTAGAGGAAGATTTGCCCTCCCTTGGTGCTGCCAATTGGCGTCAGTTACCGCGAAATAGGAATTGCTGGTGTGACTTGTAATGAAACGGCCAAAGCAGCTTAGGCGGTTAAACGTCAATTGTGGTGGTAGCGTGCTCCGCCTACCACATCGAAGGTCCTTGGTTCAAGTCCCGGGTAAGGCAGCATCGAAAAGTTTTTAAATTAGAAAAAAGTTTGTTCTAAGCGGTGTCGCCCCTGGGCAGTGATCTGGCAAACTCTCCGACTGTATTCCTGCCATGAAAGGCTTCACAATGGCAATTTAATCTGCCTTGCGGATACCGTTCGGAGTCGGCGTAAAACATGTTGGTCCGTCCAATCGGTGTAAAAATTAAAAGAAGCATGACGCGAATTGGAAGAGAAGCTTAACCCAAAACTCTTCGGAGGTAAATCGAGACGGGTATTTACTCGTTTTTGATGAAATTTAAAATAACGAGTTTCGCGAGAATTCGATTGAGTATGGTGCAATGGATCCCGTGAAATCTGAGCTGCTTTGTTTGCAGTTGTGGACTTCGACAATGGAAGTCATGAATCGATATATTCCTCTTTTTTGTAACAGTGCTTCGCACCATGCAAAAGCTGCTATTACACACGTCAAAAATTTCCTTTTTACGGAAGTCCAAGGAAACTGACATTTATTCTCAACATGTACCATAGAGACATTGCTGTTAGAGACGTTGGTTCCACACTGCAATGTCTTTCTCCTTATTGTGACAGCGTCTTAAAAGGAACTTGTTGGTACAAGCCATCCTAAAGGCATCGATGCATTTACACAAATGTAATGCAACCAAATGTTATATATGAATCATAAAAGATTATAGATTATTTTTGTTTATTACTTAATGAATCATTCCACTATGGTATAAGTCCCATCTTTTGTACAAATTGTTAACATAATTTTGAAATTGGCGGTCGGTAGGATACTCTTTGTAAAATAAGCAAAGAATCCTAACCAAAAACCGTTTTTTAGTACAAAAATTTAAATTTTTTAAAATCGAAGGCAGTATCAACAATTGAATGCAGCAATCAAGCGGCAGTATCACAATCAATACGTATTACATTCAAATATCATTCACTCATTAACGTTTGAAGCACGCAGCAATCAGAAAGCCTGAATATCTTTCCATATTGTGAACATCCATAGAAGAGCACTTCCAACAAAATGAGTTTTCAACCAGCAGATAATCTTCCAGGAGCAGCAGCAAATGAAGGAGCTAATACACATGATGGTAACAGTAGTTTGAGAAATTTAGATTTAAATCCGTTTAAATATATAGAAAGATTACAAAATTTTGATGGAAAGAAAGAGGATTAACCAATTTTTTTTATCAAATATCGATGATATTATTCCGACATCGTAGTCTATACAATGAGCAGTCACAACGAATGTGCATTAATGTGATTAAGAGCAAGCTAGTAGGTCGTGCTAGGCAAGTAATTGAAATACATAGCCATTTGTGTACGTGGTCAAGCATAAGAGAAATGCTTATACAAAATTTTAGTAGTTTCAAAACAAGTTCACAACTGTATGAAGATTTGCGATCTGTACAGTATAGAGGCGACGTCTTTAATTTTTATTCAAAAATTCAGAAGGCATTAACGATTTTAAATCAAGAATGTTTACAAGAAAATAATAAAGCCGATATTCCTAGAAACATTGAGGCAGAATCCAGAATTCCATTGGTTCCGATGGATTTACCATTCGATTTCAAACGTTTGCAGTTCCCTATTCGCCTTGCCTTCGCTATGACAATTAATAAGGCGTAAGGACAGTCTATACAAATGTGCGGTATTAATTTAGAATACCCAATTTTCTCTCACCCAGCAAACACAGTTTCTAACGTTAGAGAAATATTGTAGTTTTACATTACAATTCTAATGTAGTTCTCTAATGCATTTCGAATCGAAAACTGGGTTAGAGCACTCGATTAGAATTCGACTGTGAAACGATTCGAATAACACTAGAAATGCGATGTTATGATTATTGTCACAGTTGTCGATTATTTGCACGACATGATCAGTCACAGTGTTATACAAAAAAATAAAAATAGTGAAAAGTTGTGTGGAAATATTATTAGCTGAGAAATAAGTTTTTCTATTTATAATAATAAATACTAGTAAGTGAAAATGAATCCAAGAAAGTTAAAAAGGGCTATTTGAATGGCATGAAGAAAACGCTTCCTCATCCGTACCTCAAACCAATGCCGAGCTCAATCCTGAGGAAATAAGTGGAAGCGAAAATTCCAACACAATAACTAGTACTGAAAACTGTGAAACATACGATAGGATTTTTAATTATTTTTATTTTATTATAATTTATAAGCTTATAACCAAATAAAAGTATCTGATATAATGAAACAATGAAAATTTCGCTGATTTTAAATAACTGAACTTAATTGCGCATCACTTAAAAATTCTCATTAGAAACCCATTAGCAATTGACGTTAGAATTCGATTAGAATTCTAACCCTTTTCTCGATATCGAGAACGAAGTCCCCTTTTGTCGAGAATACTATAATTTGCGACAGTTTCGCAAATCGCCCTCTAACCTTCTACCTTAGAGAAATACATTAGAATTCGATTCGTCTTCTAATCGTTTTCCAACCTAAATGTTTGTTGGTTAGGTCGTGCTAGGCAAGTAATTGAAATACATAGCCATTTGTGTACGTGGTCAAGCATAAGAGAAATGCTTATACAAAATTTTAGTAGTTTCAAAACAAGTTCACAACTGTATAAAGATTTGCGATCTGTACAGTATAGAGGCGACGTCTTTAATTTTTATTCAAAAATTCAGAAGGCATTAACGATTTTAAATCAAGAATGATTACAAGAAAATAATAGAGCCGATATTCATAGAAACATTGAGGCAGCTTTAAAAATATTCAAGGAAAAAGTGCCTGTTCATATGAGAACAATATTACATGCATTAAAGTGCATTGAGTTAATCGCAGATACCTGATAAGCCGCACTACCAAGGTGGTAACAACGATAGAAGTTTTAGAAATGATGTCAGACAAAATAGTACACAGATCACAAAACAAACACAACATTTTAGGAATACTCCTCAACATACGAAATGGCAACCTAGAACATAGTCATAATCATCAATACAGTAGTTTTAGAAACAACAATTTTAGACATAACACGTCAGATAATCAAATGTGCAATCAACCTAGAAATACTACTGAACCCATGGATTTGGATATTTCTGGTCAGACAAGAAAACCACAAACTAACTTTAGCGAAACTAGTCAGGATTTTCAATTAACAGCCTCGGAAATGAATCAAGTTTACCCTATATTCGACTAATTAAAAATAATTTCAAAACAAAACTTTTAATTGATGCAGATAGTACAGACAGTTTACTAAATAGGCGAAATTGTCCACCTTGTACAATAAAGGATCGTATGGTACCATTAAATACATATAAAAACTTAAGATTGCATCACACTCCAGGACGATATGGTCCGCCGTCTCCGCTGATCGACCACAAAATCGGCATGTGTTGTTTGATATTATACCCAGCTTTTGCATGTGGCTGTTCAGTCTACAGTGTCCTGTAAGAATAGCTGCTAGGATTCTTAGGTTATCTTTCGAGAGGCCTATTAATGCCCTGTATCGAGTTGTGCAGTAACCCCCTAACAGTGGCTTAGATTGTCTCAGGCATGGCATATTAGCCAGTGTTCTTCCCTCTTTTCCCTTTCTTCTAATAATTGATGCCCTCTAATTTCCTGCGGGCCTACTGGCAGGAATGGCTCAGGACCAATAGGTCATGCCGTTGCTGCCTCTCTGGCCAGGCTGTCCGCCTGCTCATTACCCTCAACTCCCCTGTGGCCAGGAACCCAGGCCAACAGTAGTTCGGACTGATAGGAAATGATATATTAAAAGAAAATAATGGTATAGTAAATTACAAGCATAAAACTTTGATTTTGAACGACCAAATCTTACCAATATTTTTTGATATCGAAGATGAAACGGATTATGATTATAATATAAATCATATGGAACAAATTGATCCATATCCAGAAATAATGGATATAAAAAAGGATATTAGACAGGATATTAGAATCGAACATTTGAATAAGGAGGAGAAAGAAAAATTAATTGATCTTTTAAACGAACATATATGAAAGGAGATGACTTGACTTTCACTCATGAGTTAAAACATTCAATACCAACTAAAGATAGTTCCCCGATTTATTCACGAATCTATCGATATCCTGAAATACATAAAAAAGAAGTTAATAAACAAATTAGGGAAATGTTAGAACAGGGCATAATTAGTCATAGTACTTCCCCATATAATGCACCTATTTGGGTGGTTCCTAAGAAGGAGGATAACGCTGGAAATAAAGAATGGCATATAGTAATTGATTATAGAAAGCTTAACGAAGCAACACAAGAAGACAAATATCCGATACCTAATATTGAAGGAATTTTGGATAAACTAGGAAGAGCGAACTATTTCACAACACTAGACTTAACGAAAGGATTTTACCAAATAGAGGTAAAGCCAGAAGATCGTGAAAAAACAGCATTTAGTACTCTAGATGGAAACTACGAATTCAATCGTATGCCGTTTGGACTTAAAAATGCACCAGCTACATTTCAAAGGTTGATGAATAATGTTTTACAAGAATTTATCGGAAAAATTTGCTATGGTTTTTGGATGATATAATTATATTTTCTACAACTTTGGAAGAACATGTAAAAAGTCTAGCAGAAATACTAAAGACCCTTCAAAACGCAAATTTGAAGGTATCCTTAAATAAAAGCGAGTTTTTAAAACACGAGACAAAATAGCGATAAAATTGAATGTATAAAAAGGTTTCCTATTCCCAAAAACATTAAGGAAATACAATCCTTTCTTGGGCTCACAGGCTATTATAGAAAATGTATACAAGATTATGCCAAAATAACAAAGCCACTTACTTTGCGATTAAAAAAGGAACAAAAATTAATATTAACGATAAAGATTTTAAGGAAGCATTTGAAAAATTAAAACGTCTCTTATCCAGCGATTTAGTGATACAATATCCCAATTGTCAAAAGGAGTTTATACTTACTGCAGATGTAAGTGAATTAACGATAGGAGCTGTGTTATCTCAAACACATGGACCAATAGCTTTTATATCTGGGACTTTGAATCAACATGAAATTAATTACTCTACTTTTGAAAAAGAATTGGCAATTGTTTGGGCGACTAAGCAGTTTAGACTTTATCTTTGGAGAAGAAAGTTTCAGTTAAAAACTGATCATAGGCCATTGATTTGGTTAACTAATTTGAAAGAGTCAAATTCTAAAATTCAGAGATGGAAAATCTTACTTAGTGAATATGATTTTGATATTACATACTTAGAAGGTAAAGAGAATAAAGTAGCAGATGCATTGGCTAGAATAAAAATTAGTTTAAATGAAGTAAATGTATTCGAATGTGAACAATGTAGTAAATCTTTTATAGATAGGCATAGTTTAAATAACCACATAATCTTGCACACAAAAAAAGTATACCAATGCCAGTATTGCAGAGCCAAGCTTAAAAATTATGAAAGTAAAGTTCGACATGAAAAAGAATGTGAAAGTCGTAACAATATATGCTCTTTATGTAATAAACGTTACAAGCGCATAGATACACTTAGACAACATATGATACGAGGACATTATCGGAGCAGTAGACAAGAAACCAAAGAATTAGAAACTATTCATAGCGCACAGGATGATTCTATAAAAGGGATTAGAATAGGTGAAAAGCCGCTCAATATGTTTAAAAAACGAATTTTAGTATTAACCACAGAAGATTTATCGCTCCGCGATACAGTTATATTTAAACAACCTACATACTCTAGAAACCAGTTGAAGGAAATATTGAAAAGTTGTGGAACAAACAACACAGGCATATACTTTGATAACGATGATGTATTCAGAGATTTTCAAAATTTATATAATGATCTAAAATCCTGTCCAAATAAAATATATAGGTGTTGAAAGGTATTATCACAATATTCAGAAGAAAAAACATATGAAATAATTCTTCAAAAACACAGGGAAACATATAATCATCCGTGCATAGATAAAACATATGAAGAATTAAGAAGGGAAATTTATTTTCCAAATATAAAAGAAAAAATCACTAAAATTGTTAACAATTGCAAAATATTGTTACAAATATTAGCAAAACAAAGGAGTGCTGCCATCTCTAAGCCGATGCTAAGCAGTGACGTGAATTCACATCCATAGATCAATCATTATGTATCTACATAAACGAAACAATAATTGCGTATACACATATGTACCATGTAAGTATACGAGCAGCGGAGAGTCAATGCACAAACACATGCATATATCTGAGATACTCCTATAAGTATGCAATGAGAAAAACTATAAAATTGTGCAATTGTAGTTACAGCTGAGAAGTTTGAGAGCTGCTGGACTAGTAGATTCTGGAAGCGCCTAGAAGATGCGAAGGTTGAAATCAAAGAGTATAAAGGCGGCAATTGTAGAGGCGCTGAAATTCAGTTTGATTTGAGTTTCGATTAAGACGATATCTAGCGAACAATAACAGTATTATCTTGAAAGTCAGTTTCATTTAAGCTATCAGTTTGGTTATTAAGCCAGCTAATTGCAAAGTATAAGTGTTATTGTGAAGTACATTAATAAAGGCCATTTTTCCATTATTCAATATTGGAGTTATTTATTCAACAGTTTAGTGATACGAACTTAGCAAAAAGGCAAATAAGAGGATTTGCAAACAAATTCGTTACAATATGTTCAAAGAAAATTGAAAGAAATCCAATTAAGTTACCATATGAGAAAACACCCACTCCTACACAACCATTTCAACACTATCACATGGACATTTGGAATCTTAATAATAACGAAAAATATATTACTATAATAGATAAATTTTCTAAATTTGCGGCTATAGAGCCTTACGATGAAAATAGTTTCAATAATTTAATCAATATCATGACTAAAAATTTCTCTTATATGAATAAACCTAACTTGGTTACTCTCGATAATGAAACAACATTTAAAACACTACCATTCTTAGAATTTTTCGAGAATCTTAATATTCAATATCACTTTACAACTCCTAATCGACATACCGGTAATTCCGACATAGAGCGATTTAATAGTACCTTAAATGGAAATATTCGAATTTTGAAACATGAGAATCAATCAATGACATCATTTTAAAAACAAACAATGTTTATAAAGCACTGGCAGATTATAATAACTTAATCCATTTATCTACCAAAGAAAAACCAATTAATATTCATCACGGACTTGCGAATAATGAAGTTATTTATCAAAGATTAGAAAATAAAAAGGATCAAGTAATTAATGAGAAGCAAAATAGGGCAGACAAAGCCATTGATGAAACAATGGTAATCGATTATAAAGCGAGTACTGCAAATAAAACTGCACCAAGATATTTGGAAGCAAAGGTAATAGAAAAACGGGATAGAGAATGTAAAGTTAAAACTTCTAGGCATGCTAAACCTACTAAATTTTACAATTATCAGTTCAGAAAACTAAAGAGGTATCAAAATACTTCTACAAAATCTATAGCAGATGTTGAAAATAATGATGACAATGAATCTAATATTGTAAATCGAGGCTCGATAGCATAAAAATTTTTTAACAATTTAAACACAATTAATAAATGATAAGTGAGGTTAAAATATTTTTAGGAAAAATATTGGACAAACAAAGAACTAGTGCAAGGGGAGTGTAAAACTAAAAAATAATCAGCCCTATTCTGCACTTCGAACTGAACTGAAATTTTTTCAGTTTGGTAACTTTGCTATCCTGCGTTCCGTTTTCGTTCAGTCCATGTTCGAAAGTCTCGATTTGACGTATTCTGCATTTCGAGCGGAGTTCCGTTTTTCTCAGTTGCAAATTAGTTGACAGAGATTCTTTTGATGTTTATTTTCGCGGGCTTCAAAGCGCAATTTTTAAAAAAATATGTAAGTAAAATATACATTAATGTTTATAAAAAATATTTTAAAACAAACTTTTTATTTTGTTGTGGTTTTGCAGGGCAACAAGTACAACACCAGAGCAATACGAAAAGAAGAGACATTGCGCAAGGGTTCTCAAAGAGGCCTAAAGAAGAAGTCCATTGATTATATTGAATTTAATGAATTATTTTTTATTAAAATTTACAAACTTTTACAAATATAAAATAATTCAACTTCTTATTTATTGGAATATTATATGTTTTTACAACAAAGTGAGTGTGTTGTTGCGAATGTGATTGGCTACAGCAGTATAATCATTATCACTGCTATGTTCTTCTTCCTCTTCCTCCTGAGGGCTTTCTGTTTGAATGTATGAAGGTTTAGCACTTTCAGCACTAACTTACAATTCATCGCTCATCCTGAATGGATCACTGAGGTCCCTCAATCTCCGTCTTTCCACTCTCACGTCTACATTGTGTGACGCATTGTCCTCCTCTTCAATTAAAACTGCAACGGGTAATGTTTTCATAATTTATTTATGTTAACTAAATGTTAAATAACGAAATATTCACTAATTTATAAATTTTTCAATATTTCTTTATTTTGTTGTGTTCTAATTTCATCAATTTCTCAAATTCGTTCATTCTTCCTCTTCTTCTTTCGATTCAAGCGGAATTCAGGATACCTACTTTCAGTTCAAGCGGAGCGGAGAACTGAAACGGACTTGTAATGCAGAATAGGGGTGCTTACTAATGAAATTGAGACAAAAGATTTTACCTAACAACAAATCAACATAAACATATAAACACTATGTAGAATCAAATTTTAAAAATTCCTTTATACGTATAAATATTTAGCTTTATAAAATAAATAAGATTTTAATATGAAGTTAATGTACATATAAATATGCAAACATGTATATAAATGAATTGAACTATTATATTATATGTTGATAATATTTACAAAATTACAAAAACTACTGATACTAATTTTTTAAGAAACTATGCAATTTAATTCAATTCATTAATAGTAACATTAAATTTCTGTTTTAAATATAATTATTTTTATTGTAAAGATCGTGTGAAAAAGTTGTGACTTATAAAAATGTTCCCATAGTTGGAACGCATCTTCGGAGGGAGGTGTTATATATGAATCATAAAAGATTATAGATTCTTTTTGTTTATTACTTAATGAATCATTCCACTATGGTATAAGTCCCATCTTTTGTACACATTGTTAAAATAATTTTGAAATTCAAAAGTGCCATGAGTTAGGTTAGGTTGAAGTGGCTGCCCGAGGGCGCACATCGGCCGGTGACAATCAGGCACCTTGTAATACCACGAAAAGACACCATTAACTTTGCTCTTCGAACCATTCTGAGAACCTGATTAAGGCTACCAAGTCCTCTATGTCATACTCCATTATCCAGAATTATCTAGAAAGAAAGCTGTCTTGCTCCACTTAGCGTCTAGCAGTTGCAGATGATGTAAACCACCGCAAAAGAAAACTAGAATATGCAGCAAACTTGAGCTTTGTAGATCATAGAAAATGCAGACTATGGAATAAACCCCAAAGCTAAGCGAGCGATCCCTCTCCGATGTCAATAAAAAAAGCCTGTTAAATTCTACTTTTGTTACGGGTCGGGGCCTAATAGAATTGCAGGTTCCTCCAAGAACTTTGACTTGATTCTCGCAACAGTTCCCTCCTCATTATCAAAAACTTTCAATCATTATAGCTATATTTACTTAAGTACTGTTCACTCTATTTTCTAATAAATTACTTTAGCTATATGAAGTCCAAAGAAACTTCGGAATTATGTCACATGCACCTATTTATGTGTAACCTTAGCGTCGTACCATAATTTAATGGCTTCATAGAATCGATTTACCTACCAGTATGGAGCTATAATTTACAGTTACGATTATTTAATTTCAACCACATTTATGGCCACATTAACAGGATTTCATTGACTTATACCAATAATAGAAGTAATGTGTTGTTATCGATGCTTGTATGTATGTTTGTCACTTACACGCCTAGATACATTATTGCTTAGCTCCTAAACCTTTTATCTCAATCAATTCAAGTAGAAGGAACAACAACAACGATGAACATTAACTACACTTGCTACGGACTAATGCTATGAACAAAATGTTATCCGATTGCGAGGATAGTGGGGTATATGTGTGTAGGACATGTTTAATGTACACGGTAGGAAAAATTCTAAGCTGATGAATGGTGCAGTCTGTCCGCTCTAAACGGCAGCCGGTTCTAGGTACCGAAGCGACTCGAAATTTATCCGACTAAGGGGTCGACCCTTGACAGTGATTTGGCACACACTCAGAATGTATTTCTGGCATGAAAAGCTTCTCATTGAAAACTCATCTGTCATGCAGATGCCGTTCGTAAAACATGCAGGTCCCGTCCTGCGAATTTGTAAGAAATATTAAAAGGAGCACGACGCAAATTGGAAGCGAAGCCCGGCCTAAAATCACTTCGCGCCTTGCATTTGTTTATTTAAAGGCTGCCTTTTCAGTGTAACCTCGTTTATAAATAAAGTGGAATAAATTAAAACTATCTCCCAAGTATTTGCAGTTTCTTCGTCCCGAATATAGTCGCAGAGCATAAATGATACACACTGGACAAAACTACAGACCTGTCAAAACACCGCTCTCAGAACTGGAACAAGCTGCCTTCTTATGTCCCCCAGAGCACCATTTACACAGTGAGGCGAGAGTACTCGAGAGACTGAACAAACAGTTTCTGTTGAATGCCCAGAAACCTGGGCATCCCCACATACATCCTGGGCATCCCTCCAGGGGCTTAAGAAGTCATCTCCGCAAGCATTATGAGAAAATGCTGTACTGAAATTTCAGCCGTATGTAGAAGAAAAGCAAGTTTCTCAGTGATAGCTACAAACATGGGTCGGACCTCTATGCCAATAATTGCATAGAGTTCCGCTCTTGCAGTCAAATACCCTTAACTCGCAGTAGAGGATAGCAACATCCCCAGTCAGAATCACCCCGACATACATAATGTATGTCCTGCTTGTAACGTTTCCCCACATGACACCAACCATATCTTCAATTGCAGTGAGGAACCAACGCCTTTAACGACCCTTTCTCTCTGGTTCACCCATATCGAAACTGCAAGTTTCCTCGGACTCCCGTTAGAGGATATTGATGACAATTTGTGAGTGGTCGAACCTATTATATGGGGCGTTTTCCCATAGGGATCCATCGATACACGAAAGTGTCTTCAAAGGTGCGTGAGAGTGTGGGATAACACTGCCCCAAATAGCAACGACACAGTTAAACAAAAAGTATATCCTTACAATATTTTATAGCTCTATGATTGTTTTTGTTTCAGATTTTGTGTATTGATTTCAGCTATTGTTGTAGTTGTTAAATTTCTTAATGGTAAGTAAACAACGAAAAAGTAGAAAGAAAACATTGGAATACAATTCAATTGAGCGCATACGACGAGCATTACAGTTGGTGGCGTAAGACGGAGGAATGCAAAGGAAGAGCTGTTTGTGAAATCAATTTACTTTCGTTCAAATGCGATTGTTATTTTGTTCCACGAGCTCATACAAGCTACCTACTACGTAATATCCATACCCCCACACGCCTTTGTAGGTTAGTAATGATGTTTCGTGCCTTTGGCGTTTGTTATTGTTTACATTTCATATTCGCTCTCCCTTTTTACACTTAACGTAAATAAATAAATTTCCAAAATTTGTTTTTAGCAGACATTCCTGAGCTTGGTAGCAAAGAGCTTCCACAGAATCAATAATGAATATCCTTGATAAAATGTTATAAATTTAGCAACAAAACTTGTTTGTCGTTGGTAATGAAATGGAATAGTAATTCAATTTGCACCCACTCAACATTCACTTCGCGGCGCAATATTTCACAGTTGAACATCGGAAGACATCATCGGTACTTGGCGCGTTTCTCCTCCAAGGCGATTAGGAGATTGAGGCCGATCTTCCCTTACAATTGGCGTAGTGCTCCTTTTAAGTTTTCCTGCGAATTGGGGAGAAAACATGTAGGTCCCGTTTTATGCCTACACGACACGCCGAGAAGATTTTGGGGTGTTATCGCATCATTAAGGTGTACTAGCCCGACCTTCTTGGGAATGTTTTAATACAACATTGAACTTTCCAGGCAGTGGGAGGGGAACTTAAGAACTCGAGGTCAGCCGAAAAATGTAGGCATCATTAAGAATGCAATGAGAAAGATGTTCTCCAGCCAATAGATACTTATATTATCTCGACCCCCCTGATTTTGGTAACATCCGTGGTAACTGGCACAACAAGAGCCTTGTCTCAAGTCAGTTTATAAGTTGATCTTTTTTGAATAAATTTGTATCATTTCGTACGCAATTTCGACCGTGTGTCACCTTAGGCTTCATTTTTCGTTCTTGTATGTGGTAAGCAGCAGAGGTTCCCGAATTCCGTTTACCACTTAAAGCTTATTTTTGATAGGTTGACCTCGAGTTAGCTAAACAAAGCGCTTAGACTACACAACAAAGAAACGCTCATTACCACATACAAAGCAATTGGCCAGCCGATTGCATGCTACGCGTCCCCTATATGTTCGCCAAGCCTAAAAATTACCCACTGGAAGAAGCTACAGGCCTGCCTGAGAACTCAGCCGTATGAAGCAAAAAAACATAAGCAGGTCCTTGGTGAACTCCACAAACAGGCGTCGGACCTTTATGTCAGGAATTGCCCGGTGAATCCAGTACTCAAAGAACAGTACCCAAAACTTGCGGAAGAGGAACGCATACTCCCCAGGGAAACGCGAGTCACTCTAGCTCAACTTCGTTCTGGATACTGTAACAGATCAACTCTTACCTATCCAGAACCAACCCCGACATACAAAATGTATGCCCCGCTTGCAATGTGTCCCCACATGACACAAACCATCTCTTATTTGTAATGTGGAACCAACGCCTCTAACACCCCTTTCATTATGCCCACCCCTATTGAAACAGCAAGTTTCCTTGGACTCCCGTTAGAGGATATTGATGACAATTTGTGATCGGTCGCAACTATTATGTGGGGCGAAGCACTGCTACAACAACAACTACACAACCTCGTTGCGAGACGTAGAAATAATTCTAATAAACCTTATGCAATGCTACTCAATATTCTTCCGAATTGTTTCGGTGGCAATTATATGAAGAATATCCAGATGAAATTGTGCTGAATGTCCAGCTTTTGTTAAGGCATGCCGAAAATGTCGAGCTGGATGTCATTTAGTCGGTGATCAGGTTTGGCGTCCCCGATATGATCGCCAAGCCTAAAAACTACTCACTGGAGAAGCTACAGGTCTGCCAAAATACTGCCCTCATAACCGCCACGGGTTGCCTTCTTATGTCCCCAGAACACCATCTACACAATGAGGCGAGAATACTCCCTATCAGGGAGAGAAATGAAATGCTAACCAAACAGTTCTTGTTGAATACCCAGAAACCTGGGGCATCCCAACAGACATCTGATTGATAAGCCAACACCGCCCAGGGGCTTAAGGAGACATCTCCGTAAGCATTATGAGGAAATAGGTCACGTGAGAACACAGCCGTATGAAGCCAAAAAACACAAGCAGGCCTCAGTGAACTCCACAAACAGGCGTCGGACCTCTATGTCGGGAATTGCCCGTTGAATACTGTACTCAAAGAACAATACCCTAAACTTGCAGAAGAGGAATGCACACTCCCTAGGGAAACGCGAGTCACTCAAGCCCGACATACAAAATGTATGCCCAGCTTGCAATGTGTCCCTGCAAGTTTCCTTGGTCTCCCTTTAGAGGATATTGATGACAATTTGTGATCGGCCACACATATTGGATGAGACGAAACACTGCTACAACAACAACAGCTAGATGTCATCTAATCTCAGACATCTGTTAGCCAGATGCCAGATGTCGCTCAGAACAGAAACCGGTTTTGAAGGACTGCCAAGCCTATGCTAAGAGGCGACAAAGTTTTAAAAATAAAAACGGCAGCCGACTTGATACTAAAGCGAAGTCTTAACCGGTTTTCGAGTATCCTGTAGGATATATACTCGTAGACGCAATGACGAAGAGCCCTTGGGAAATATATTAGAAAAAAACTTTGCATCTTCTTCGCGTATGAGCTTAAGCCTATCAATAATAACTAACCATATAAATCCAATTTAAAGTGTAGTAATTTAAAATATGTTTTTGCAGGTACTTAAATCCATAGAAAATACAAATCACATTTAAAATCCAACAATATTCTGCCTTCTGATTCAAGCATATGTAATTATGTATCCTTCTTAGTAATTCGGAATTACTTCAATTTAGCCTCGATTCTTTTTCAGTTGGCTCCCCAATCGAAAAATTAAGCCCCGGTGCTGTGAATCCACAGGCAAATAAGTACATAAGTAGGTACATATGTACAACAAGAATATACATACAAAACCAGCTTGCTTGAGGCTCCTTTTGTTTTTCTCCCTTATCAGCATAACAAAATCTTTTCCCTTTGCTTTCTTTCGATTTTTATCACAGCATCCCAAGAGAGTAAATCAAATTTTAATAACTTCAGCATTTGTGGAAGAACAAAACAGTTCTCAACAGGTTGCCGCCCACATGAGATATTTGTTTTTGTACATGTCGGTACACACAAAAAATTGTGAACCTTATGTATATCCGTACCAGCATTTTCTGTAGCGAACGTCACTAATTTGATATGAAATTTTTTGTAAGTGGATCGCTAGAGATATCCTCGTTGCTCCGCATCCTTATTAGCTTTCGGAAAGCACTGTTCCTCCAATGCGTCACGTCATTTAGATACGAAAGCGACACAGCGTTCAGAAACTACTTCGATAGGAAGGGAAGTTACGCCATCGAAGACAGTTCAAGGTCAGGAAAATTCACGGAGACGGCTACTCGTAGACTGCAAAAGCTGATAAACAATATATAAAAATGTTTTTACCTAAACATTAATAGTATAGTTTCGAATAAAAGTGAATTGGAAGTGACGGCGGAAGTTCTCAAGCCGGCAATCATATTATGCTCTGAAACGTGTACAACAAAAGATATTGAAGATAATGAATTAGAAATAGCATCTTTTGACATGATAAGATGTGATTCCCGCAATAGGCATACTGGCGGAGTACTAATATATGTACATAGAGAAATAAATTTTAATCTAATATATAAAATTCTCCTGTCACGGTTTTAGAGGCTTAACTCCTCCGAAACGGCTGAACCGATTCTCATGAAATTTTGTGTGCATATTGGGTAGGTCTGAGAATCGGCCAACGTCTACCTTTTTTCGCTACGTGCCTAGGGTCTTGAGATCAAAACGTGGACCCGGGTACCCCTAGAATGTGTTTATACAATATGGACATCAAATGAAAGCTGTTGATGTGTGCTATAGTACAGGATAATTCTCATACAACTGGGAGGCTAAGGTCTTGAGATATAGCCCAAAACGTGGACTCGGGTACCACTAGAATGTGTTTATACAATATGGGTATCAAATGAAAACTGTTGATGAGTGCTATAGTACAGGATAATTTTCATACAACTGGGAGGCTAGGGTCTCGAGATATAGCCCAAAACGTGGACCCGGGTAACCCTAGAATGTGTTTATACAATACGGATATCAAATGAAAGCTGTTGATGAGTCTATAGCACCTTTTTTCGCTACGTGCCTAGGGTCTTGAGATCAAAACGTGGACCCGGGTACCCCTAGAATGTGTTTATACAATATGGACATCAAATGAAAGCTGTTGATGTGTGCTATAGTACAGGATAATTTTCATACAACTGGGAGGCTAGGGTCTCGAGATATAGCCCAAAACGTGGACCCGGGTACCTCTAGAATGTGTTTATACAATATGGATATCAAATGAAAACTGTTGATGAGTGCTATAGTACAGGATAATTTTCATACAACTGGGAGGCTAGGGTCTCGAGATATAGCGCAAAACGTGGACCCGGATACCCCTAGAATGTGTTTATACATTATGGGTATCAAATTGAAGTTGTTGATGTATGCTTTAGTACAGAGAAAGTTTTACACCGCTGGGTGACTTTATTCTCGAGATATAGGCCAAAACATGGACCCGGATACCGCTAGAAATAAAGACAAGAATTAATAATACCCACATACCTATTTACATACGTCCTATTTGATTTGTCTGAAATTTCGTATATAAATTTGCCTATATTAGTATTTACGATTCTTTTGCCGGGAAGTATACCAGAGACGGACTGGGACTGGGATCAGGACTAGGACTGGGACTGAGACTGAGACTCGGAGTGGGACTGGGACTGAGACTCCGAATGGGACTGGAACAAAATACATACCACCCTCTGGGACTGGCAATAAGAGATGAAGTAGAAAGAAAAAAACTTGAGAGAAGAGAAAAGAGAGAAGGAGACTGGGGAAGAGATAGAATTAGACGAGGATGCAGATGAAGCGAAAAAGACGGAGGGAGGAGTGAATAAAAAGATTAGGAAAAACTTAGTGGGGTAGGGCAGAGTTAGACGGAAAAAGCTTATTAAAATGTATGCAGATAGGCCAAGTTTAGGGCAGAACAACGTCTGCCGGGTCTGCTAGTATAATATATAATGGTAGTGTAAACATGAATTTGTGGTGCATTATAATAAAATTGAAAAAACATGGAAAAAAGTGGCAAATAGGGGTGCTCTACCACTCGCCCAGCACAAGTGATGCAGTCTTCCTAGACTATTTAAATGAAATATTAATTGATAAATATGAAAAAAGTAATCACAATATACTAGTTGGTGATTTTAATATCAACATGAATCACATATCAACATACAGTACAAAACTGAATGAAATATTTTCCGTGATGGGTATGGTTCAAAAAGTGGATTTTAATACACGAATAACGGATTCAACTGAATCTAAAATTGATCTCATATATTCAAATTCTAAAGAAATAAAGTGTAAATATTTGAAGGATACAGAATGTCTGATCAGGAAACAATAATGTTCAATGTTCAAATATCTAAATCATATAAGATGAGAGTGATTCAGAAAATGATTGCTTGGGATAAATATAGTAATGACAGTTTATTAAACCTACTTAGGTCCTTTAATTTTACTTTCAATGAAAATTTATTAATAGATAATAAAATTGAACTAGTGAACCACATTTTAACGCAAGCGATGGAAAATTTAGCCTATTAAAAAGAAGTACATATAAAACTAATGAATAAGTGGTACGATAGAGAACTTGCACAAATAAATAAACATAAATTTTATTTGTAAACATGTGCTATACAGACAGGACTGTGGGAAGAGTACAAAAATATTAATAAAATGTATAAAAACCTAGTTAAAATCAAGAAAATTAAATACATGGAAAATAAAGTTATACTAGGTTCAAACACACACCAAATTGGCAATTTATACTATTTGGGCAATTTATTACGCAATTTATCATATAATAAATTGTAATAACAAATTGCCAATTTAAAAAAAATTGCGTAATAAATTGTTTCAAACTGCAAATGCAACCTTGTATAGTATGTTTATTGAGTAGATTTCAACGTCAGTTGCGCATGGCTGAACTATATGGTTGGCGCATCTCATCAGCAGATTTTATGTCTTTCATTTCACTGGAGTAGGGATTGTCAAAAGAAGATGGAAAACTCAAATGAAACCTAAACATTGAACACATTTTCTTACAACACACAAAAATTTCAAAGTTTTATGTTTTCATTCCATTTCATTCGCCTAATACCAACACGCACATTTTGACAGTCTGAACAAAGGTATATTCTTGCTGTAGAGATGAGCCAACCAGCTATCCAATTACTATTGTGTAAGCTAAATCGAGTTGTATGAACAGCACTCAATTCAAATCGAAATTTCCTCAATTTATTTTTCTGTTTGAACATAGTATTATAATGAATGAAAACAACGCCAAAGATATGTGGAAGTACCTTAAATCGACGGTCTGCTTGGCGCGGGATAACGATGGTATTAATAAAGCGGTAATCGATGGTATATTGGTAGAAGAAGAACTTGCCTTGGCAAATGGCCTTAACAAATTTTTTATAAATAATGTGATAGAAATAAATAACAATATAGAATATTTCGATATAGCACTCAATGGTAGTCAAGCCAATTCTGAATTTAAGTTACCTAAAATAACGACTGATGAAGTTATAAAAATCCTGCAAGAGTTTACATACAAAATAGGCGGCAGGAACATTCTGTCGGATGGCGTAATGAAGGACTCTATAGTGTATACAGGGGTTTTTCTATGCCCAAATAATTAATAGCAGTTTGGAAGATGGTATTGTACCAGAAAAGTGGAAAATGTCAACGGTGATTCCAGTTGAAAAAATTAAAAAGACAATACAGCCAGAAGAGCTTACACCCATAAACACCATACCAAGTGACGCTAAAATCCTTGAAGTTTATGTTAAGAATCAATTGGTAAAATATCTATACTCAAACAAAATACTTGTCAATCAACAGTCGGGTTTTAGGAAAAAACATTCGTGTAAAACAGCTCTTAACTTTGTGATATCGGAGTGGAAAGATGATCTAAATAATAAGAAGGTGGTGGTTGCTGTCTTTCTTGACCTTAAAAGAGCCTTCGAAACGGTAGATAGGGAAATCCTTATCAAGAAACTTCAACAAATTGGTATTAAAGACATAGAGCTTGCTTGGTTCCGCAGTTATTTAAAACATAGGAAACAGCGAACAGTTATAAAAACAGCGATATCTCATGTATTGGAAGTGCCCATAGGCTTACCACAAGGCTCGGTCCTAGCACCAATATTGTTCCTAATATATATAAATGATATAGTTAATGCGATACAAGACTGTGATATCAAACTAATTGCGGATGATGCATTACTTATGATCAGTGATAATAATATTACTACTGCGGTATTAAAAATGCAAAATGATTTCAACAACTTATACAAATGGCTATGTGCGAATAGGCTAAAGCTTAATATAAACAAATTCAAATATATGGTCATAACAAGAAAAAATATTAATGATGAGGACTTAAGTGGGCTAAAAATAAATAATGAAAGCATACAAAACAGTTAATAGCATAAAATACTTAGGAATTATAATTGATAACAAACTTAAATTTGAAGAACATATAAACTACACAGTTGCGAAAGTCGCAAAAAAGATTGGTGTTGAGCAGAGATCTACCAAGTATATACAAGAAAAATATAAAATAATTATAAATCTATTATTGAACCACACTTTGTGTATTGCCCATCGATATTATTCATAATAGCGGACAAAGAAATTGATAAGCTACAAAAGCTTCAAAATAGATGTATGAGGTGTATTCTTAAAAAACGTAGAGATGCTAGAACGGCTGAAGTTATGTTAAAAAAGTTGAACTGGTTGAGTGTCAAACAAAAAATTTATTTTCATACCATGAAATTGATATTAATATAAAACATGGAAATGTACCTGAATATTTAAGTAGTAACGTAGTTCTAGCGGAGCAAACACACAATATAAATACTAGAAGTAGACATAATTTTAAAATGCGATTTTTTCTAACAGAAATAGATAAGCAAAACATTTTTTACAAAGGCCTAAAGGGTTATAACGAGCTCCCTTTGGAAATTAAAAACTGCAATGAAATCTTAGTTTTTAAGGCAAAATTATATGAATTTTGTAAAACTCTACCTATAAGATAGAATAGTACTATTTGTATCTTGAATTAGGCTTTAAGCCGTAATAAATAAATAACTAACTTTGGGAGTCTTAAAATATAGCCCCCTACGCTTTTATTAGCATTTCAAGGGCATTTAATAACACGACACATCAAGCTGTCAAACAAGCTATGATTAGCAAGGATCTCAGCCCAATTTTCATTCGCTGGGTGCTGTCCACGCTAAGGAGAAGAAAAATCAGTCTGGAGCTAGGAGGGACAGCTGAGTCAAATGTGGCCACTTGGGGATGCCCACAAGGGTGTGCTGTATCCTTTCTTGTGGACCCTAGTCATGGATGACCTTCTTCAATTACTGAAATCCCTTGAGCACAAGGGTACGCACCGGCTTCGTAGTCTTCATCACAGGATACACGATACACGAAACAATATCCTATTGCATACAACAAGCTCTGCACATCATAGAAAGTTACTGTGATACCAAACTGACTATATATCCTACAAAAAGTCCTACTCCTATCCATGCCAAAACCATCCCTTGGTGGCACCAAAATATTTTGGCGTCACACTGGATGAACCGCCACATGTAATGCTCGACTTTATGACAAAAGATGGCTATATCCCAATGTGGTATACTGTACGAATAATACTGTTGTCAAGCCAACGACCACGCAATGAACAGCAATAGCAAAATCAAGCATCGATTAGTTTGTATTGGCATAACGGCTGCGATGAGAGTCCGCTGCTGATGCAGGGAATACCTCCCTTACCTATTCTAATAGAGAAATAGTTAGCACTTGCTGCACTAGCACTCAAAGAGTGAAACATGACAGGGCATGTGAAAGTAATAAGCAAAACCAATATTGCAACTACGTACGCCAAGGGCCACTACGCTCAGAATTTCACGGAATTTGAGGTGTCCATTATGGACAGAACTCTTTGGGAAATAGGGAATCCATATAGTAGTTGTGACTAGGAGGTCTGGTTCACGGGTATATTCTAAACCCCCTACCCCGCTGGGGAATGTTACCAATGTTTATGGTCCTTTGCTGGATATATGTATGTAGATCCGCTACATTCCGGTAACAAGCACCATTAAGGTACAAGCCCGACCATTTTGGGAAGGATTCAATATGATCGCATTTAACAAAGTAACTGGAAACAAAGCAGTTCAGACATTTCTAGATAGATAGATAGACTGATATACCCAGCAACGAGAGTATCAGCCAAACTCATTTATCTAGGCAGAGAGGACCTACGAAATCTCACTAGTATACGGGACACTGTAGTCACCCCCAGCGGTTAGGGGTTAGAATATACCCGCGGTAGGTATGCCTGCCCGTAAGAGGCGGCTAAAATACCAAATAGATTCAAGGGGTTGCGCAGCGCAACCCTTTCAAGGTGTTTCCAGCGCAATATATATGTAGCTTCTTCAAACCTAATTGTCAACCTCACCTATTCGTGGCGAATTCTGTTTCATTAACAGCCGAGGCTCTGGCGACCCCGAACTCCTCATGTATCTAGGGGGCGGGAGGGCGTTATGGCCTAGAAGGTTGTCATACCAAATCGTGCCCGAGATGGTCAAGCTTGGTACCGGAACGTACCGGATCTGCATTCGGCAGGGGACCATCAAAATCAATAACACTCCCCAAGGCCTTCGGAGAGTGTCCTTATCGCTACAACAACAAAAACAACATGTATTTAATCTATCCGATACACAAATCTGTCGCAAGGTTTCGCTGATTAGTTTTGCTCAGAAAATATTCCCGTGTTTGAAAGCATCGCAAAGAAGAAGTGGTAGGGAAAGGTGGACGAAGACTTGAACTATCTTGGCTTTAGTTATAGCGAAACAGGGATATCTGGTGTGGTGTGTTTTGCAACGCTTTGGCCGTTGCCTACAAATAATGAAATGAATGATGAAAGGGCTTTATTTTATTTATATTATTTTACTTGTAATAAATTTATCTAAAAATGTGTGTCTTGTTACCCTCTTTGACCTTCGATTGCTTTAAAGAAAATATAAATAAAATTCGATTCAGGTTCGGGTAAACACAATGTCGTAACATACCTGCTGGTAGCAACCTTACCTTATCACAATTTCCCAGAATCAAATCGAACATTTAGTATATGACCATGTTAATGATCATGAATTTCGAATCTCCTGCCAGGTTAGGGTTATCTTTTTTCTTGTGTGGTATCCCTTTTGTACTAACAAAAAACACATTTGAGTTTCAAGTACCCCACATAGTGAGAATGAATTCAATTTAAATGTTCATTTGACTGTGAAAATTTATGTTAACGTTTCTTGTTAATTGAGGGGAAAACATGTTTTTAATTTAACTAAAAAGCAAATAAAATTAACGCACATTAGGAACTAAAAAAACACAAAGACTAATAAAAAAGGAGTAAAGCAAAGAAAATTTATATGCAAACAGTGCAACAAAGTTGGGCGCCACAAGCTAACATTAAACCTTGTCCGATGCCAGCGATAACAGGTAGACGTGTTTAGTTTCTTAAATACATACAAAATGTAAAAGTTAGATCTGAGGACAAACATTTTAAAATTCATTTAAGGCCTTCACACGCGTCACAGCGGTTCGTCCAAGTGCAAGGGTTAGTTAGGACAATTTAAAAGTTATGACAGTTTTATGTTGCATGAAATATTACGCAATTGTCGATGTAAGTATGATTATTTCTTCTGAATTACATCAAATTATGAATTAATTTATGAATTATCTTTGGCTATCAACAGCACCTACCGAGCTAAACGAGTTAAAGATTTGTTATGCAAGAAGCCTCTCATCCATGGGGTTTCCAAGAAAAGCGCGCACAATTCAGGAAATACTCAACGACACCAACAGCGTTTGCTACTATTGTTATGTTAAATTTTTATGATTAAACGATAGCATATTATAGTAATAATTTTGTTCCACATCCTTTTACTTGTATGGAATATTTATTGTCGTAAAAATGTTTTAGATGTACTTACCATTCTTTAATATTAAGGTTTACAATGGTACTCACTTTGTTTCATATTATCTTTTATTGTGGCCACTCGATGGCAATAAAATATAAATATATATATATATTTTTTTTTGTTGAAAGGTAGAATAATTGTTTACTAAGCCAGGTTAGGGATGACACAGTATTAGTAAATGCAATAAGGTATCGATACTCTTGATACCAAAGTAATTTGTATTCGATACTTTTGCAACGACTATTGACTGCATATCGGAAAAAGTAGTTGTATCGAGTCAAGTTTTATAGAAAAATTATTACGGTATGTTTCTTTCGTGGGAAACACGCGATGCACCCGCATCAATTAAATTGATTAACAGCCTCATTCTGTTTGGAAAACGATACCTGCTTGGGCGATATCGTGTGCTCATGGAATTCTGAATTTTACGTTGCCGTTTATCGTGTAGCTTTACGTCGTTCGTCAACTACACGATATCAAGTGTCAAACTTGCAACTCTGTGCACATATGCTTTGTTTTTGCGCACATCCATAAAGTTTACAAAATAAGTGAAATAAAAATAAAGTTGTTAGTGAAATAAATATAGTGATATAAATATAATAAAAATGTATCAAGCTATTACTCTATTATTTGCGCCATATACCGGTGCTCCTCTGGATCGATCCACATTTGCTTCCAGCTCATGAACAAGCACGAGGAATTGGGCGCTTGTTGACTTTTTTGAATCTTCTAATATAAAATCCAAGTTTTTTTATACAATAACAACTAATTAATTAATAATACTACTTTTATTGTTTGCGCCGCTCATTTTCAACCCGAACGATAGGTTGTTGTTTGTTTTTGAAACTTTGTTTTCGTATTGGTAGCACCTTTTCGTGATACAGAATACCAATCGAGCAAACTTTCGTTACGTAACAGTCAGCTGTTATCGTTTTGTCTATCGTATTGCAATTCATAATACGAACACACGAACGATTATTGTTTTGGAGACGATATCGTCAAACAGAATGAGGCAGTAAAGGGCCAATTAATGGTGACTTATCCAAAACCAGATAAAACAGCTGATCGAACCAACCTTAAGGAAATCAATGTAATCGATTAATGGTGCCAACCATAACGCTAAAGTCATAACCATATCATAGCCAACCAATTGGTTTTTGATTTTTCGCCATATCCATAACCTAAAAATATTTGAGCTGGTGAATTTATTAACTTTTTGTATATTTTATTTATTGTTTTGGATACGTTTTGACTAAGATACTTATTGTTTGTGGAATATGTTTGTAATTTTTTACGTTTTCCTCATTTTTATGAAAATGTCAGCTGTTTAAGGTTATGGCACCATTTATCGATCACAATGGAGATGGTTATGGATATGGGAATGGTTACGACTATGGGATTAGGGTTAAGGAAGTTTAATTGGCCCTTAATACCAGTTATGGAAACAGCGTCAACACTTGGAATTTTTCCACAGATCTGGTGAATATACTGAGACAGGCTATCCTCGCGTTCCAATGAGCAGTGATTCAGATACGGATTTTTCGATAGGATTTGGGCTCGAGAAAAAAGTTCCACTACGCATACCCAAAAATATACAAGACAACACAAGAAGATTGCGCATGTAGACAATATAAAGGAAAATGACGAATGAATTGCCCATAAAAAAAACAGCAGATATTTTGTTTACATGCGCAATGTGTGATTTGTGGTGCCTATGTTGTATTAGACTGGGTCGATTTATTAACCGATATCGCGCCATCGATATTTCGATAGGATTTGGCTCAGGAAAATAAGTTCCACTACGCATACCCAAAAAAATAATTTTCGATGCTGCGACTTTGATTTTAAGGTTTTTTTCATGACCTACTAAAAAAATTTTCATTTGATTGTAAAATTTTCACGCATATCCTGTCCGACCCAAAAATGTCCGCTAAAAACGTTGTCGATAACAGTTTTTGAAAAAAACCATTTTGGGCCGACCCTGTTCAAAAAAGTGTTATCAACAACGTTTTTGGCGCACATTTTGGGTCGGACAGGGTATACATATGAAATTTTTTTAGTAGGTCATGAAAAAAACCTGAGAAATCACAGTCGAAAAAAAGTAAAAGAAATGAAATTTCGCAGGCTCGAAATTATTTTTTGGGTATGCGTAGTGGAACCTTTTTTTCCTGAGCCCAAATCCTATCGAAAAATCGATGGCGCGATATCGGTTAACTTTCGTCCATACAAAACGACCCACCCCAATGTACAAATGTGTATCGCTCGATTTACCTACCTAGCCCGCTTTGCTGTGTTGCTTCGCCTGAAAGATCGGGTTATGTAGGAGCTTATTTATCCATTCACATATCAATGTTTTACTTTATATATACATAAAACTCGTTAAGCTTGTTATTGGATTTCCTTCGGTACACACCGTTGGCGTCCAGTCGTTAAGGTTCTTAAAAATCATTCGGAAAACTTCTCCATAGAAAACTCCCCGAAGTAGCCCAACTACTTTCAACAGCGTCCATGATTCCCATCCAAACATCAGCACACTTCTTTTAAACTACTAACTATGCTTTTCAATTGCCTGCTCAGTCGAGTTTAACTTGTTGTAAGTGTTATTTTCGATTGGACTTTAAGGCTGGCACTACTTTCGCTGTTAATGCCGGTTCCCACATAGAACAAACAGTCCCGAGTAGCGAATTTATATCTGTCAATAATGAATATGTCGATGCTTTCTCTTTAGGATGCAAGTCGTGTCCTCGTTCACTTCATCATCTTACGCTTGCAATTGCACCCGCTTATATTTGATAATACTATCGCGGCTGAGATCTCCATCATTACCTTGAAGAAATCACTCAGTAGCATTCTCCTTTGTTTGCGAAAATTTGTATTTCGTTTGTTTCAATAGCCATTGAGTGCGCTTGAAATTCTCAACTGGTTAGTGAGACAGTTTAAGTTTTTCTTATCCCAACGCAGGGTTTTCCATAGCAAAATCAGCTGGCTCAACCTGCAGCCGATACCTCAGAGTCCAAGTGCATGCCCCAATTAAGTACATTCCAAAATGTAACAGGTGCTCAGCACCACCTATTCTTACCGCAGCGGGTTAGGGGGTCAGAATATACCCGCGGTAGGTATGCCTGTCGTAAGAGGCGACTAAAATACCAAGGGGCTGTGTAGCGCAACTCTTCAGGTTGTCAGCGCAATATATAGCTTCTCCAAACCCAATTGTCAACCTCACCTATCCGCGGCGAATCCTGATTCACTAACAGACGAGGCTCTGGCGACCCCAAGCTCCCTATGGAACTTGGGGGTGGGGAGGAGGGGATGGCCTGAAGGTTTAATGTGTCCATATAAATCGTTCCCAAGATGGTGGGGCTAGCACCTTAATGGTGCTGTTACCGGAGCGTTCCGGATATCTGTATCCGGCAAAGGACCATCACATCGATAACACTCCCCAAAGCCTTCGGGGAGCAACCTTATCTCTACAACAACAACAACAACCACCAGTTCTTCTAAAAAAGCAAATCCGTCGGGATGAGCGCGCTCGGCCTATTTTACATAAGAGCTGTCCCATGCCTTTGACCACTTCTTCTTCTACGTGCTCGAACAACTGGGCGACTAAGCCCTTGTTTCCGGGCGCACGGAGCTCTTTCGTGTAGTGAGAACTATTTTCCGTCGTCAAATAATAAGTATCGATTTTGCACCCTCCTGACTATTAAACAAAGGCGGGAAGTCTTCGGTTTTTAGATATTGCTAACGTTTCTGCACTGATTGTCATGGCCTTGAAACATTCCGTAATCCACCAGATTTTCTCGAAAAACAACAAGAATAAACCAAGAACTTTTACCATCTTCAGTCTTAGAGGGATCCATACAAATTCAAAGAGCTGTATCGTTCCTCCAAAGGAAGTGAATGGCAAGCGGCTTGCGGAAATTATTGGGCTCACTAAGGGCACAATAGACCAATAGATCGCAGTTCTTAACCTCACAACATCTATCTATCTAGGTGCATTTATCCTAGGTTATTGGAATTATGATAAATAAATGTCCAATACAATGATGGGATAATGTCCAACCCAGGGTCGACATAAACTTATTCGAAACTTTATCGCAGCTATCCTCTAAGTAATTAAAGCTGACAGCATTGAATCTCTTAAAAAACTGGGCTTATCAACCAAGCCTTGACTTCTATGAACGAAGTTTTCAATTTTAAGCAAAATTATCTTCATTTGCACGAATTTCATGTGCGGCGACTACGCCGGAGGTAGACAGCAGCTGCTACTTCAGGTAATTCAAACAACAAAATCCTGAAGCAGATATAAAAAGTAATGCTATCGCTTGCTTACAATAACCCAATTAGTAACCACCCGAAAAAGTAACAATAGTTTGTAGTTAGCACGAAGGTAAATAAAACTGCGGAAAATCGACTTATGTGGAAGAAGAAGCACACATGCACATGACAGGCTACCAAAGAAGCTGCTAATGCTACCATTGATGAGTGGGCTATCAGTAAGCAAAAGGGAAACATTAGGAAAAAACGAACAAATAAAGACATCAAAATTAAAAACAGAAGAACAGCAAAGGAGACCGATCAATGCAGCTGCGTATCTGAGAAAAAAGGAAGCATGTAGACAAGGACGTAGTAGCGGTCATGGTGGCTAAGACAATGTTACAAACAAGCGAATTCCAATAAAAAGGCGGTACGCTAAAAGGCAATAAAGAAAAGACAGCGGGTCAACGATTGGAGGACCTCCTTGGGTGTGCTAACGTTGTCGCTACGGACTTTCGTCAAAAAAAACGGAAAATCAATGTGCTGCGCATACGTAGGCATATAAATAAGGACGAGCTGTTTCACTTAAACAAAACGAGATAAAAATGTGATTGCCTAATTTGTACAACTAGCCTCCGATTAGATGAACCCAGCAACCTAAAATCAACAGCACACACGCAGGACTTTGCAAGAGCACAGCTTTGCATGTGCACACACCGCAGGACATTACAACTGCAAATATGTGACACGCACACACATGCAACACTCGTTGAGTATCTTTATTATCAGCAGTTGGTCCATCGGCGTTGGTACTAAATGTGTCCGTCCAGCATGATATCGCAATTTTACAGTAGATCATTGGTTTCTTTGTTACTTTTTATTGCTTTTGTTGTTTCGTATCTCTTAAAAATGTTTAAAGGCAACTGCGAAAAGGACACGCAGCATGAGTTCGCTTTTTATCTTGATTAATGCACATATGGAAACTCAAAATACACCAAAAGGCACACATTTAATTGAATTGTCTCTGGCTGACAATGGCAATGGCGTATCCACCCTTGTTAGCAACCTGAACAAAAACAAATACCTACACATTGCAAAAATAAATATAAAAGCAGAAATCGTCATGCATTCAAAGCAGATTTGCTAAAGAAGGTTCCTTTGAAGCAGACCTTTCTGTCGAACCTACCTTTTCCCGCTATAGTCTTCTATAGCTGCTCGCCCGTCTTAATCTTCATTTGCAATAATCTCTCTTTGTTGATGTTCTATTGTTTGTTGTTGATTGTCGTTGATCGACCATGAAAAGCGCAATTTAAGACAGCCACAACGAGCTCAATATAACATTTGCCATAATCATTCGGTCTATTGTCCGTTTTCGTAGATTTTCTTTAGGATCGTTTCTTAAGGGAAGTACTGACAAGATCACTACTTGCAGTCGTACGTATATCGTATAACCTTTCAAGGATTTCTGTACACTGGGCCGTATTTTGACAATCAGAAACTTTGTTGTCTCTTCAGATCCTCAAATCGTCCACTGTACCTAGTATAGGATCATGTATATTATTTCTAATTGCTGTTTCTATGTACGGGTACCCCTTTTCGCTCTTATTTGGAATCCAAATCTATAAATAAAGTTTTGGTTGTAAAGATGGAGATTCGGGCTATTAGCGAGCTTTAGGCAATTTTGGTCGTAGTGCTTTTGTTTAGCTATATTTTATTAAAATAATTTGTTAAAAATAAACGATTGTGAGCACACAAAGAAATCTATTTGTACTATGGCACTATTGTGAATATTTGCACTGCATTATCGGCAGTTGCTCTCATACGCCAGATGGCAGCGCAAGCGTAAGCTTTAGTTGATTGATAGAACAGCTGATTTCTGTTGATATTTGATAAGAGACCTTAGATTGGTTGCGCAAGATGCGCACGGGTACGGCTCGTATCAACTTAAATGAGTTTGGGAGGTATAAGGAATTCATATTTCTCTCAGTAAGAGGTGTGGCGCCGCTTTCATAGATGAGTACCGATAAATAAATGTTTCCAGGAAGTCTTGCCGCGAATGATGATATCACCGTCCCCTAAATACAGATACCTTAAGTTTCATTTCGTCTGTTAGCCAAAAGTGGAATGAAATTTCTAGATAAGGCGCTACTTGTATGCAGCATTGAAGACCTCTCATGAGGACAATATTAGTTCATGTTATGTGTCAGCTGCACCAGATTAGGGGCCAGCACGATTGGACAATATTACTGTTGTTGTTGTAGCGCTTAAGACACTTCTCGAAGGCTTGGGGGAATGTTATCGATGTTGATGGTCCTTTGCCGGATATAGATCCGACATGCTCCGATAACAAGCACCATTAAGATTAAGTATGATCGCATTGAACCTTCTAGGCCATCCCACCCCCTAGTTCCATGAGAAAAATGAGGTTGCCAGAGCCTCGGCTGCTTGAGAAATAGGATTCCCCTAGGGTAGCTGAGGTTGAAAATTGGGTTGCGGAAGCTATAAAGCTTCACTGCCGTTCGTTTTAAAAATATATTTTCGTATAAGCTGCTTATCTATCTTAAACCTTCTACTATATCCATCTTCTACTATATCCAGAACGAAATAATTTCGCGCTATCGCAAAATTTAGAACGCGGAGCATGAAATTACCTTATAATTGTATCCTCCTTACAATTGACGTAGCAGGGAAGTATCCAAAATCCTCAGCCGCACCTCCGAAACTTATCTGTCCAGAAGCAGGCAGCAAAGTGTTCAGAGGACATCCACACTCTCAGCTACATGCAGTGCACAGCTACATTGATTGCACGGAAGTGATTATGTCTTGTGTGATTTAAA
>JARSSU010006503.1:0-63269 GCA_029619165.1 Eurosta solidaginis
AACGTACTCACCGCAAGTCACTCCTTCACGTCTTTTCTCGATACATATGCGCTACCTTCGTCCTCCATCATGGGTTGTCACGTCACCATCTCCGTGCGCTCTTCTCTTCTGCTCCTACGTCATGTTTCGTTGCCCAACCTCAGCATCAAATTTTAGCCTTTTGCCAGATAATCTTTTCCCGATCACCACGCTGTCCGGACTAACCAGGCGACTAACAAACTCACTCTGCTGCACTTGATCCCCCAGTTTTACCTCTGCGTCCCACTGCCCTCCGCTATCCATGACTATACGCTACATCGCCCATCAACCACTCGTGTCCTGTATCTTATTTGAGCTTCCGTGCGTCTATTTCGCCGCTGTCCTTCTCTCTGATGAAACTTCGTGTCGCCCCCCCGTATCTACGACAAAGCCATGACTTCCTCTCCATCCATGGTTACTGCAGCCAAGAGTCGCCCTTTGGGTCCTGCTAAATGTACTTAATGAGTACGAGGTTTGTGTTTTTGTTTGAGACGCCACCCCCCCTCGATACCAATGGGGTCTCTTCTGGCCCCCTTTCCCTGGGGGCTGTCCAGGCAGCATTCCACGCTCGTTAGTTATCCTACTTCGGCCCACAACTGCCAAGCAGAAATCTCTTTCGTTTCGTTTGTCGACACCCATTGTGCGTAAGTGTCCGGCTTTCTACCCCCGCATCACCTGCATGCGTTCCGTGGATCGATGGGCCCTTGGCGTGGTGTCGTCGCATGCTCTGGCGTGCTCTTCGCGCTTCGTCGTTGCGCTCCGAATTTTCCTCCGATCTCCTTGTTTTCTCATCTTCGTGTATATATTGATAATTCTCGTTGGCCGTCGTCGCGGCACAAAAGGTTTTCGGGTCGCCGCCTGCCTTAGGCGGTTCTTTCCTCCGTGAAGATGTTTTTCGTAATCCTCGGCCATGCTTACCGATTTCCTCTAAGTTTGGTGAAACCTCGCTCCGTTGTGATGTAAAGTTGGTACTCCTCTTCGACAATTTCTGTAATCCGGTTCAGCTTCTGCTCGCCGTTGGTAGTCAGCGTGACGCATGAGTGCCTGTAACGATAAAACCGTAATCCTTAATGCTCACCTGCGGCTGCATACGCTTGACGGATCTCCGTCCTCTAGCTTCTCCATACCTCTACTCAGGAAAAATTTTAGAAAGTCCTTCTTGAAAAGTTTCCCCCACTCTTGCCAAACTGCCTGTTGTTGTTCCCGGTACCACACCAAGGCCTTGTCCTTCAGGCAACTCAGGTACGCTCGTGGGATGGAATCGCGACCACTTCGTAACTGTCTGCCCACCTCCTCCCACCCGTCCAATAAAAACATAGCGGGGGTCCTTACCACCGTCATATTGCAGACCCCACTGACGTACTCGATCCATTTATATTTGGTGTTGTGATGCTGGTTGGTACATCGCTATGGTGGTGTTCGTGACCCCCTCTTCGTGCCTGGTTGTTTTTCGTGACATTTTCCTGTGTGTTGCCGCTGGCGATGTCCTGCTCGGGCGTTTTTCTATCGGGTTGGTGGTCTTACCGTGATTACTGGTCGGACGTGCTGTAGGCTAATTCTGTGAAAAATCGTTCCTGGAATCATTCTTGTGTCCCGGTAACCTTTCCGTCGGGATGATAAGCCTGCTAGGCCGCCTTTGCGTAGCTCTTCCACCGTTTCCGTGTCCTCCAGCCCAAACTCGAGGCGTATTTGAGAAGTTCCTCACGATTGAGGTAATACAACCCAAGTTTACCTTCACCATGCCTGCTAGGGTATTTTGCTTTCTCTCCGTGCCTTTCCTTGTGGATGTTTTTTGTATCTCGAAGCCTCTGTGGTGTTGGTGTCCTTCGAAATCCTCTGTGTGGTTATCTGTTGCCCTGTCCTCTATGTAATTTCCAGGGTCCCTGCTCGGGCGGCCCATTTGTGACGGACTTTTCCTTGTCCGGGTAATGCTCATTCCGTCCAGGGATCCCTGTGGAATTAGAGAAGAACCCTATCGTCCTCCTTTTAAGAGAAAGATCTTCCCCGTTTTGGTTGTTTAAAAAGAAACGTTATACAACTCTTTCTTCCGAATATTCCAAACTACCCTTAAAACTTGGCGACGGAGGGTGTGAAACCACCGTCGGTCTAACGCCGATGGGGTGTGGGAAAACCCCCACCGGGACATTACGACGCCTTAAACTAAAAAACTCAGACTACTTTCGTAACAGAAAGTGGATGTGGAGAACCCCACTTCCTCACCCTCTCATTCGGTGGAGTTCGGTAAACCCCCACCGAGTATATAGCTTAAGGATCCCTGCTCGTTCTGAAGGTTTGCGGGGTGGAAAAACACACCACAATCCCTTCTAACGATGGGGTTGGAAACAAAACCCCCGAAAGGTCCGCTAAAAATAAAGAACTCGTGAGATGGAAAAATCCCCAGGAGTCCCATTCACCGCTAAACAAAAGGCTTTATCCAGGCTACTATACCTAGTCTGACTATTGTTTAAACTGTCCGCAATTGCGAAATTTTTTGTCGCCCTTTTATACTTAATCCACGCGTAGGTGGACAGTTTCCCTACAATAAAATTTTACTTATTATACTATGTATTTACTTAAGTAATCTTACATTTTAACTGTCTTATCCACCCATATATCGCATTATAAGTATTTATCTCCAAATTGCGTATGTAAAAAATGCCTCTTGTACTGCCACCCCCTAACATGTGATTTGTCGTTGGTTACGCCTCCCAGTTTAGCTAGCATAGTTTATTTTTGTTTTCCCCTCTGCCTGCTTGCTTATTGGAGTCTTTGTTGTTGGTCGACAGGTTGGTTGCCCTTCGTAGGTAACTTGTGTCTAAGTACCGCACGCTTTGTTGTTGGTATGCTAACGTGACCGTTCCTAGTACAGTGCAATTTTTTACGTTTCTCTTTGTGCGATGGGTCCGCCCCGACGGTTCGCTTTAATGCCTGGTTGTGGACTTGGTCGCAATAGCTTGGTCATACGTATTTTTGTATGTTTTTGGTGTTCGTGTGCAAACTGGGAGGCCTTTGTGCGTTGCTTATTGCATTGCTGTATCCCCGCATTATTTTGAAATTCCAGCCGGTTATGGGTTTATCTGTGGAAATTAATAATGTTCAAGCCCAAAATTTTTACCGTATATGGCGGGCGAGACAATTTATTAAACGAAGAAATTAGATTGTTTTGTCCATGAAATGTTTACATGTTATATAGGGTAATTCAACAAAAATGATTCTTTTTTTATTGTGTAATTTTAGTTCATATACTCTTAAAGTTTTTGTACATTTTTACATGCTTAGTGTTAATTCACTTGTAAGTTCAAGTAGGATTTTTATACACGTTTTAATGAGTGTTTTGATAATATTTGTAGGTTCGAATGTGTGGGCTCCAAAGTCCCGGTGGATTTGGGTCTCAACAAACTTAACTTTGAGCTATTTCAGTCCACCAAGACATTTTAGTGAATATTCCTAGCCATTTTCTATCAAATTAAATTGGAAAACATTTTTTTTTCTCTTTTTTTTATTTTATTTCATTTTCCTTAATTCTTGATTTTTTCTTTTAATTTAATCCTATTTGCTGTATTTGTTGTAACATTTAGAATTTTGTAAGTTTCAGTTATTTCTTTTCTTTTCATAAATTGTCTACCTCCCCGCTTTCTTCTTTGGATTTTGGGGCAGGTACTTTTGGGATTTCTTCTGTTTTAGGCAATTTGTTCCTTCGCCGATACTCTTCTGTAGTGATCGGTTGCGGACCCTGCTTATCGGCTTTATTTTTTAAGATTTTTTCCGAAATTTTTATAAAATCCTTGATTGTGTTTTCACACTTCTCAAAAATTCTATGGAAATTCCTCCTCTGTTGTTATTTCATTCATAACCAAGAAATAACTGAAACTTATATGTGTCAAAAGTTAACTGAATATTTTATAAGACGTCCTAAACATTCCAATTTACTTATTTAATTCAACAATCACTCTATAATTTAAATTTTGGATTTTAATTCATTTTTCTTTTACATTTAATTAATTCTGTTCATTCTAAAATCTCCTACTATTTAAAAAAAAATCCTAAGCAAAAATGGAATTTTTGCTAATGGTTAAGCGTCTCAGGCTGCTCAATTTATTCTAGAAATTTAAAAATATACTTATAAAAGATTAGTTGTTTCCGCTTGCTGCTGGTTCTTGTGCCGTATAAAAGGTTTCTTTGTTTGTTGTTCCTCTACTGATGATATTTATTTGCTAACGTATCTCCTTTTTATTCCACTTGATTATGCCCGCTCGTTGCCAGTGGGTAATGCTGATCTTCTTTACCTTGAGACCTGTTAAAAATTCGCACGAAAAGGCTCCATTTGTTGAAATTCCAATTTCTGCTGTTGCCAAATATTAGTACCATTTATATTGCTTTAAATGTCCTGGATTGTTACGAAGGCTGACTTTCCCACCAGTATGAATATTCGCTTAAATTTGAGCGTTTATGTCAATCGAATTTTTCCTTTTTGCTTTACTGGCAAAGGAATCCTGCATTTTACTTTTTCACTTTTAGGCTTGGCGGAATTTCCAGTCAGTTAGATTATTTTGGCAATTTTGCCGATATTAATCTTAACTGGCAGGATCGCCATGTGGTGAGTTGAATGTGAAAATAAAAACAAAAATATAAGTTGAATAGCGCTTATGCTCAGCGCAGACATCAGATTGATTTTTATTCATGAATGCTTTATATTTTACAGTAAAATTACTTACAATACATTCTATTTCTATATAGCTATTCAGTAGAATATTCCTATTACCTAACTATGTAATAATGTTTGGTCAGTCGCACCGACAAACCGACGCTGTCGATCAGGCATGCTGGTCAACACGTGAGCTGGTGAGTGCAACGCTTATGGCTCAAGCAACTGTAAATGGATATGGCTCTCCGCTGGGTTCAATGTAATCTATCTATGCCGCTATGACTGTGTCGCTATGAGTCATTTGTGTGTGGTCGAAAGTGAAATTCTTTTGCTCATGCATTACAAGCTGGACTTAATCTGGGGTTTACATAAATATAAATATCTTGTATTGTGGTAATGCCACAACGGCCATAACCGTTTAAACGGTTAAGCGTCAATTAAATAAGTAAGTAAGTAAGTGATACTCACATCACTAAGCCGATACCAGGCAGTTTTTACGTAAACAAATCAATCATCTTGTACACACATACGTATAAGGCAGCAGAGAGAAACTCACAAACGCATGTCATTATCAGTCGAAGTAGTACTCACATATACACACGCATTGTAACGACAGCCTTTTAACAAACTACGCCCCTGTGCGCCTACACGCACGCGCACCACTATCTCTGCAAGTAACAATGCCAATTGTCTGCAAACCAACTGCATATTATGTGTGTATGTGGGTGAATACAAAACAAAGTGTTGTAGCCAACATGTTTGACGCCTAGCAGGATTTTTGAGTGACTTTTAAGAAAGGGGATTTGACTGCAAAAAAAATGTAGATAGGAAAACGGAAGTTGCAACAGGAATCAAATAATCTATAAAAGAAGGGAAATTCCGTTTTTCATTTGCAAAAATTAAAAGTCATAGAGTCGAACGGACGCCTTACCTCGCGAGTGGAAGTGAAAAATAAAAATAAAAAAAATTAAATAAATTTCTATAGTGAGTGTCCTAAAGTTTAAAGTGTCGGAACCACACGAGACCCTGTCCATGGCAATCAGCAGAATCATCACCAGCAGCCGATTCAGCACAACCACCGGTAAGTCACATAAAACTACCACCCTTAACTAGCCAATACCCTAACAGGATTACCGCCTTAGATACCCTTATCGACCTTTGCCCGATTGTAATATGCCCCTTCTTCTTTCCCACCAGAAACCGCGTCTGCCTCCGAGAGGGATTCTACCACCATCTAGGCGAAACACATACCACCTCACATCTATCCGCCAGCCAAAACGCAAAACCTGCAACCACAAATACCATAGAAACCCAACACCAGCGGCATACAATCACATTAAACACCAATCACGTTAAACAAAACACCTGCATTCATAACAAATACACGCAAAGGCACAAAACATTAATGATAAACCCGGGTAACATCGCTCAACAACCACCTCTTCACACAAGCAAGTACACCACAAAACCACGCAACATTAGCAACAACAGGCAATACCACACACCAACCACCTCTAACACTGCGAGCAATACACATAAATGCTACACATCATCAACAGAAAACAACATCACTAAACACTAACAACAGTACATCAACAAACACGGTAAGCACAAACACTACTAGGTATAAGCCGCAAGCAGCCAGAGGTGGATCCACGCCTATTGCGATACTTACCACCAATCTATAAAACCCATCTTATAAGAACGCAAAACGGCGGCACGACACAACACCATCAGGCGACGTCACATCACATCACTACATCACATTACAGCACGATATCACATCACAGCATACAGCATACCCCATTCCATCACATTACATATCATCGCATCACAACTTATAAATAACATTGCTAGTTTGGACTGGCAACAACCAAGTAAGTGAACAAGTGAGCAAGTGAGCGACTGACTGGCTGCAGATCGCTAATAGGGAGAGTGCGCTGCGCACCACTTTTAACCACACCACATCACCAACTCAACACAGGGCGACCGACATAAGTTCGCCGGGTTCGACCTTTCTTTAAACTTTTTTATAATTTTGTACTTTAAGTATTTTATAGAAATTTGTATATGTTCATAATTCCTTTCTCACCTTGTACATGAATTTCTTTTATTTTATCTGCTAGACAGCCACGCTGAACTATCGGTATTAATTTTCTTGCACTTTTTGATTTTTGTTGTGTTTCTTTTCGTTGATTTTTTCCTTGATTTTTTTTTGTCTTTCAAAAGAAAATAAAACTAGTTATTATCTTTCCGTGAAGGTAAATTATGAACTTAGGAAGTTCATGTTGCAGGCCACGAGGATTTGCTAGAATACGCAATACCAAATTTGTACATTCGTTTAATTACCTTTTTTATTGCGTTTTTTTTATTTCCTTTTTTTTCCTTGGCAAAACTGAATTTATAACACTAATCTAACTTACTACATTGATAAAAGTAATTTTATAATATTTTCTTTATATTTTTTATAATAATTTACGCGAGCACTACGAATGTGTATACGCATGTTTTTCTGTACAAACCGGAACTAAAAGTTTCATGTGGTGAAAATTACAAGCCAGCCCATGTGGACACTTAGTTCTGTATAATAGAGTAGGAAATCCACTAGGATTGTTGTTCCTATTTGTTTCTTTTCTTTTTTTACTTTCAGCCGCCCGCCGCTCCAGCCTTGGTACCTAGTCTGCAGATGAGCGTGGTGACTTCCACGATTGGTAATATGATACACTGATAAATCTTGTTTATTCTCTTTTTTTCGCCCTTTACACATTTTTTTATTTTTATTATATTACATACTTATACACATTAGTGGATCACTGCTAGGAAACACTCTCGACACTTTTTGAATTATATTAGGTGAGATAGGTAAAGGGTGGTCTATTAATAGGTTTAATTTGTTTATTGCATTTCTTTATTCTAGTTTTAAGTTAATTAAATTTTTTTCTCAATTTGTATCAATCCCACATTTTGAATTGTAAAAAGGGTGTTCCTTTAGAAAGTTTGCACATTTTTTTTTCATATCATTTAAATCTTTGTCTATGTTTTTTTGAATTCATAAATAGATTAACATTTAATATTTTGGTTCAGGGTAGAAATAGATAACTTAAGATCCCATGATCATTGGTTGAAATAATTAGACATATAAGAGTGAATAAAACATTGTGAAAAATAAATCTAGTTAGAAAAAAAAATGATTTATTTCAAATTCCATAGTTGAATAGTAATAAGAATGATGCAGGTCTAGATTTCTCTTTGTGTTAGTGTGGGTGTTGCCCTTGCGGCACACTAGGAATGAGTGAGGTGTTGCTACTAGACTGACAGACCATGTATTAGGCCCGACTTTAGACTTTAACAGACGGACGAAGTCAGGATAAGGGAACTCCACTCGGTTATCGGAGTCAAAGTGGAGTTCAAGGTTGTTCATGCCTCATGAGCAAGAGGGGAGGGATGACTCCACCTGACACGGACGGTCTCCTACCGCTTTGCTTTCTCTTTCTTTCTGTTTTCTTTCCTTTTTTGACTCCTTTTCTCGTCCCTGATCTCCACCAATAGGCATGTTAATTATAATTTTGTTTTTGTGACTGTGGGTCGAGGAAGGTGGCAAGAACCGCGCCTCAACGCCGACGAGCCTCAGCTGGGCTACCACCATGCCTAACCGCCACCCTTCTCGCCCCGGACCAAGCAGTTACATTACAGCATATGACTACAAACTACAAATATACATGTACATATATGGCTGGTAAACAAGCATGCAATTCACGAAACGTCTAGACTTTAGTAGAAATATGCGAATGACGCAACGGAGAGTATAAAAGCAGCACAAGCTAAGTAGTCAGTTATCAGTTTGATTTAAGCACGCTATCAGTTGCGAAGTGAAGTTTAATTGTAAAGTACTCTCAAAGTAGTCTAATAAAGACCATTTTGTAATACAGAATATTGCAGTATTTTATTCAACAGTTTAGCGATACGAACGTAAGCAGAAGGTTGCAAATAAGCGGAATTTCACTAAATTCGTTGCAATACAATAATTAACAGCGGAAGTTCTGCAAATTAAAGCAAAACTGAAAAAATCCATTGTTACTAACATGCCAACCTAATATAAACGCACGCAAGTCATTTTCTGTCAAGAATTACCCATGCACATACAACTTGTATGAGTGCAACCCAAATTGAATTTGCTGCGTGAAAACCTAACTCGATTTCCAATTTTTTTTCTGCGTGACATTTAGATTTGACGTTTGCACACATTCTTTACATTGTCGCAACGCATGCTTATTTGGGTTCGGGCAAAAAACGCCGGTTGTTTGCGTGCGCTAAGAAAACGCAGTGCGGTTTTATTAGGTTGGCATGTAAGCTTTTAAGCGCGTCTAAAACATTCTACACAATAAGGATTAAATAGCATACAGAATTAGTATGTAAATGGTGAATAAAAAGGAATAGCAACAAAAAGCCATGACTTAGAGACCAATTGCAAAACGAGCAGCGGGGCATTCATATGACTGAGTGGTAAAAGGCAATCTACCTTTACACTAGTATGAATGTTGAATATTCGAGTTCAATACTCAGCTCCCGAGAAGCTAGCTGATGAAGAAGTGAAATTGAGAAACATGTTCTAGTAACCATCGCCGATATCAATAACAAAAGAATTGTATAAAGCAATATGAGCAAGTCTCGCTAATTAAATACAGATGATAATAAACGTATAAGGCTAAAAAAATTACCAAAAACGGAGAGCACGCCAAAAGAACGGAAACACCTATAAGGTGTACCAAACTATCAAAAGCAAATATAATACACGGACCAAGAGGTACATCAAACGATACCTGCAAAAAACACAACAAAGCGTATGATAGAACACACTATTTCAACCTCATTGAAAAAGTAAAATCCACATTTTATTTTAAAAAGAATAAAAGAAATGAAAATTGTTTAAAGATTAAATTTATTTTTTTTGTATACATACTATCCCCAGTTTTATAAGTTAAATTATTCTTGCACCAAAGTTCACTTTCTCAAGGAATCTCCCTGTCTAAGCTTTGGGCAATTGAGGGCGAGCAGTTTAATAAGAGTTATAAATGAGTAATTTTATGTGCTTGTAAGCGTATGAGTCGTGGCACAGTGGCTGACGTACCCGACCAAAAGCCCGGGGTTGCGGGTTCAACTCCCACCAAGCATTCACTTTTTTTTAAATTTATAAATTATTATTATTAATGGACTGTATTGAGTTTATGGGGTTTTTGATTTAATGTATTCCATTTATTGAGTTGGGTAGTTTTAGTGTTATTGGTGTATTTAAGTCATGGGAGGATGCATAGCATCAGTACACCTTTATTTATTTAATTTGGGGGCGAGCACTGGGGGCTCTGAGGCTTCGCTCTACTGAGCCACCTCATCCTCTATTTGAAGAACCCTTTAAAATGTGATATGGAGGCGGGCACGGGACGGCTCTGAGGTATTGGCACCCCATTTTCTACAAGAAAAACCTCTATTTATTTAATTTGGGGCGAGCGTTGGGCACTCTGAGGTTTCGCTCTAATGAGCCACCTCATCTTCTATTTGAAGAACCCCTTCAAAGTGTGATATGGAGGCGAGCACTGGGCTCTGATGTATTAGCACACCATCCGAAGAACCTCCCTTTTAATTAAAAAACTCAAACTATGTCTTTAGAATATTTCACTAACCAGTTGAGAATTACAAGCACACTCAATGGCTACTGAAACAAACGAACGAAAAATGTTCATAGTTTAAGTCGCTTAAACATACTCCTCCCTTAGACGGCTTAGTCGTCTAATGAAACTTCCATACGAGCCAGTGATCCGGCTCGAAGGACCATGTCTAAGCTTTGGGCAATTGAGGGCGAGCAGTTTAATAAGAGTTATAAATGAGTAATTTTATGTGCTTGTAAGCGTATGAGTCGTGGCACAGTGGCTGACGTACCCGACCAAACGCCCGGGGTTGCGGGTTCAACTCCCACCAAGCATTCACTTTTTTTAAATTTATAAATTATTATTATTAATGGACTGTATTGAGTTTATGGGGTTTTTGATTTAATGTATTCCATTTATTGAGTTGGGTAGTTTTAGTGTTATTGGTGTATTTAAGTCATGGGAGGATGCATAGCATCATGGTCCTTCGAGCCGGCCACAGGCCACAGTATGGAAACTTCAGCACCTGCCGGCTGTGTTGCCAAAGGCATTCGTTGCGCTACTGCCATGCGTTTATGGCTATGACCCCGGACGAAAGCTATGAGTCGGTTCGGGCTCACAAATATTGCATAAATTGTTTGGCAACATCCCATGTTACGGGCGCATGCAGCTCCCCTGATAGCTGCCGCCGATGTGGCCTGAAAAGAGAAGTCAAAATAAAAGGGGTTCAAGTGAGTATGGGTGTAGAGAGTGGGCTGTGATGTGAATCCCTAGAGTTTACACGGTTTGGAGAGATATATAGGGTGAGGTTGAAGAGTTTATTCTGCTAGGGGAAGTACACACACTTTGCTATGGGGCGTTTGTATATTCCGTCTTGAGTCCGGACATCTACTACTCGAACGTTTTCGTCCGAGCCAGGGTGGAGTCGAATGATGCGTCCAAGTCGCCAATCATTGGGCGGAAGAAGGTCATCCTTGACGACGACTAGATCCCCTTCTCTGACGTTTGTCTGCTGAGTCTTCCATTTGGTCCGCTTATGGAATTCTTTGAGATATTCATTTTTCCAACGCGTACTAAACTGATGGTGTAGGACTTGCAGTTTCTGCCATTTTTTTGTGAGTGACAAATTTTCAGAGTTGGGTTCAGGTAGGGAGAGTAACGGAGCGCCACGGAGGAAGTGTCCGGGAGTTAGAGCGAGTAAATCATTTGGATCTTGTGACATCGGAGCTAGCGGTCTAGAGTTGAGAACCGCTTCGATTCGAGTGAGTAGGGTAGTAAATTCTTCAAATGTGAATTTTTGACTGCCTGCAACTTTAAGGAAATGGGTTTTAAAGCTTTTAACTGCCGCTTCCCATAATCCGCCCATGTGAGGAGCATATGGTGGGATGAATTGCCAGGACAGTCCATGAGTAGCATATTTTGAGCTATGTCAGTTGCGGCTTCCTTGAGAAAAGAAGAAAGCTCCTTTTGAATGACACGACTTGCTCCAATAAAGGTTTTGCCATTGTCTGACATTATTTTGTGTGGGAGTCCACGACGACTAACAAAACGAGCAAATGCTGCTTTAAAAGCAGCGGTCGTCAGATCTGAGCAGACTTCCAGATGGACTGCTTTTGTTGAGAAACATACGAATACACAAACGTATGCCTTTGAGTAAGGTGCCTTCCGTAAGATTGATGTTTTAACGAGAAAAGGTCCAGCAAAGTCGATACCGGTCGTGTGAAATGGGAGAGAGTATGTGGACCTTTCCGGAGGGAGTGCGGCCATTATTTGGGATTTAGCCTGTTGTTTGTAGATCGTGCATATCTTACAATGGAATATGCACTTCTTCACCTTTTGTTTGAGTCGAGGGATGTAGTATTCCTGTTGTATCATGCGGATCATCAGTTGTTTTTCGGCATGCAACAAGGTAGAGTGACTAAATTCTAAGAGTAAATAGCAAAACCGAGAGTTATCGGGAATTATAATGGGATAACGCTCGTTGTAACTAAGATTGGCTTTTGCGAGCCGACCATTCACCCGCATTATGCCTGATTCGTCGAGCATAGGGTTTAGAGTTAACAATGAACTCTTTTTGTGGAGTGGTTTGTTGGACTGTAGATCTGCAATTTCGGCAGAGAAGTATTTATGTTGCGTCAACAGGATCAAACGAACTTTCGCTTGATGAACTTCCTCTTGGGTTAGCGTGATCGTTTTCAAAGTATCAAGACCTTGTGCTCTGTGTATAAATCGGTACATATAAGCAACGACTCGTAGAGCTCTTGAGTAGGAAGAAAAGCGTTCGAGTAGATCAGGCACATCTACAGCATGAAATGCATGGGTGCGCTTTTGTTCCGGTGGAGTAGGGGTTTGTGTCACTGGTTTCGGCCAGGACGTTGGGGATTTGGCCAACCACTCTGGGCCCCTTCCACCAAAGGGAGCATTCGGCTAGATCCTTGGGTGTACATCCACGGGTACCAAGATCTGCTGGATTATCTCCACTGGGTACGTGTTTCCAAGGGGCGTTACTCACGTTTTCCAGAATTTGTGAGGTTCTATTTGCCACGTAGGTCTTCCAGGTGTGTGGGGGTTTTTCCAGCCATGCTAGTACGATAGCGGAGTCCGACCAGAGAAACAGGTCATGTGGAGTCAGAGTTAGGTGTGAGCGAATTTGTTTTATTAATTTTGTGAGTAGTACTGCTCCACAGAGTTCTAGACGAGGGAGGCTCACGGTTTTCACGGGAGCCACTTTGCTCTTTGCCACGAGTAGGTGAGTAGAAAACGTGTCCTTGCTATTCTGTACTCGCAGGTACACACAAGCGCAGAATGCTTTTTCAGATGCATCTGAGAATCCATGCATCTGAAAGGGTTTATTGGGTGAAAATTGAACCCATCGAGGTATTTTAATTTCATTTATCGCGGAGAGATTTTCGCGAAATATGTTCCATTTGTGGAAAGCGCTGGGTTTGACTTGTTCATCCCAGTCAGTTCCTTCTAACCAGAGTTGCTGGAGGAGAGTCTTGGCTAGTATCATTATTGGCGATAGCCACTCCCTTTAGTATTTTATTCCAACATGCCCTATATCAGTTTAAATTCAATATATCTTGAAGTGAACTGAGATGTTTATGAAATAAATCTAAAATGGAGCGCTCAGCCGAGATACAGTAATAATTCACTCAGCACTTGTTTAAAAAGAACACCTTCAAGATTTTTATTTATAAATCAATTGCCTTAAGAAATGCAGATTTTGTGGACTAGATACATTTATATAAAGTTTTGTCTTTTGTTCGTAATCCAAAAATAATCCCACCGCACAAAGTTTTCCATCCACGACGCCCGGTGCTCCAGCATATAAATTACAGAATTTTTCGCCAGTTTCTGCACAATACATATTTTTTCCTGCGGTGTAATCCTTACAATTATTTGGTTGTACTATAGTTGCTTCATATGTCACGACTGTTGTTAGTAAAGTCCATTCTCTAACTGTCATCTTTTTGCCCTCTGAAAGTCCAACTTCGCATAGTGTTATTGGATTCATTCCACAACCATTGCCAAAGGGTTCCTTTAGTTCAACTAGACATATATCTTTACTGCCATAATGATCTGGAAAAAATACAGCATTCATTCCGCGATTTGGTTTGCTAAAAGGTGCTGGACTAAGTGCAACTTTCACGAATTTTTTATTTAAATCGATCAGGCATACCGCAGCTGTCACCACTTTTTGAATAGTGACTAATGAGCCACCGCACTGATACCATCTTTCAGTAAATAAATGTACTAAATAATCGTCAGTTTGCGAATTTATATGGGTCAAAAGACCGCTAAGTACGACAACCACGATCTCGATATGAATATTTAAATTCATTTAGTTCCTGATGTTTTGCGCTGCACGTTAAGTAGATATAAAGTAACTAAAGCAAGAAAAGTTTTAAGGGCGTCATTTATATACAATGTTGAAGCTTGGTGCAAGTACACGGTTAGAAATAATAAATGAAATTAGCGCGTATATTCTATTCTTTTTCAAAGGAAATTTAATTTTACTTATTTGCTCGTTTCTATATTTGCACAGCTGAATTGGGGTATTAATTACACATAGGGTTAAGTGATACGTGTGCAATATGACCGTTTTTAACCAAAACAACAAATTATATACTGACTGGTACACAACACCCACAGCTCCGGGGAAAAGAAACTCATTTAGCCATGTCCGTCCGTCCGTGAACACGATAAATTGAGTAAATTTTGAGATATCTTGATGAAATTTGGTATGTAGATTCCTGGGCACTCATCTCAGATTGCTATTTAAAATAAACGAAATCGGACTATAATCACGCCCCACATTTTCGATATCGAAAATTTCGAAAACCCAAAAAGTGCGATAATTCATTACCAAAGACGGCTAAAGCGATGAAACTTGGTAGGTGGGTTAACCTTAAGACGCAGAATAGAAAATTAGTAAAATTTTGGACAATGGACAATGGACAATTGCACCGCCCACTTTTAAAGAAAGTAATTTATAATAAATAATAGTTTAAAAAACTAAAAAAAAACACGCTTTTATAGCCAACCGAACTAAAAAATAGAAAATAATTTTCAATTAAAAAGAGTTTATATAAGAGTAGTAGAACGTCAAACAATCATTTATAGTTAATCACCTCAAAATAAAATTATAATAAAATTTAAGTTGTTAACAGAATAATTTAATTCAGATTAAAAATCGCATTTGACTACATTTCATATCTTTCCTCTCAGATAGTTGCCACTAGAATTATTGTAACATTCAATATCAAGTAGTGAATTAAATTATCCTGTTAATAACTTAAATTTTATTATAATTTTATTTTGAGGTGATTAACTATAGATGATTGTTTGAGCTTCTACTACTGTTATATAAATTCTTTTTAATTGAAAATTATTTTCTATTTTTTAGTTCGGTTAGCTATAAAAGCGTGGTTTTTTAGTTTTTTTAAACTATTATTTATTTTAAATTTTTTAGTTCAAGTAATTTTAAAAGTTTTAGTCGAGAGTGATGACACCTCGAAATGCCAGCGGTCCATGAATGAATCCAACCCCACGGCACAGAAAAGGGCCAAGACGCAGGGAGGCTGGACGTGGTCTTTCGCCGAAATTGCCAAGGGTCGGCAGATCATTGGCATTATAGACGAGAGCAGCGAAGATGACAGGATCCCGAAACAACAGCGGAAGTGGATCGAGGTCTCGCTCGCTACGGTCCACCGCCATCTTACACCGATGTAGGGTGGTTCCAGGGCAATGTCAAGCTAATTGCCTGTAACGACGCACAGTGGCGCCTTTTGAGTTTTTCTTTGCAAAAATCATAACTTTTGAACCAATGAAGATATTTTAAAAATTTAAAATGCAAATGAAATCTAATTATTTGAAGTTTTATTGTGTGAAAGCTCAGAATGTCACAGATACAGGGTGCATCAAAAAAATTCGTCAAAGCCGAAAATTTTTAGAAAAATGCAAAAACAAAATGTTTTTAGTAAAAAATGTTAACGACGTATTTAAGCATTAAATAAGATAAACTAATGATTTTGATAAGATAGCGTGGCACTGCCCACTTATGATAAAAAGTTGTATCTAAGTAGTCACGTAATCAATAACTACCAAAATCGATAGACGTATTGTTTCTTTTAAATGGCAATACTCTTATAAAACTCAAATGTCCGTTCTTGTTGCCACAATAACAAGGTGCTTCAAAATTCATCGTAAAATTTTACATGTATTTACAAGCGAAAGATGTATTTTATTAATAACTAAAGTTATTGAAAGTGGTTCAATGAAATTTTATTTCAGCTAAAGATTAAACAGCCAACGAATTTTGGAAAAGGGGAGTGGCACTGCCCATTTATGCTAAAAAGTTTGATCTTAGTAACCGCTTTAACAATTTGTACCAAACTCGATAGACGTATTGATTTCTATAAAAATTTAATACTCGTTTGAAGGCGAAATGCCTAAGCTTTAAACTAAATTTGATAAACTTTAGAGAAATACAATAACGAAAAGTATATATTTATAAATTACGAAATTAATTAATTATTTTATTTGAAATAAAAAGTTAACTTGTACATAGATATCTTATTTTTCAATAAAGTAACAAAATTGATTAATAAATCTCTTTTTCATTGTTGTGATAAGAAGTGGACACTTATTTTATCTTAACATTGTCATCGTCACTGGAACATATCGACAGTCACACTGCAAAACCCTGTATGTTCAAAACCAAAAAGTTTTCAGGAGAGAGAAAAAACTGTAATAATTTTATCATATGAACCGGATTTTTTTCAATGCCATACTAAAAGCAATGATGCAATTTTTGGAGCCAATGTTGCTTATGTATTTACCCAAATAAGCCTCCTATGCTAAATTGTGTTACTTACAGGAATATACACCAGATTTTATGCAAACTTACGGGTATTTGCACGCATTGGAGAATAAACAGTTATCACTTATTAACGTACTTAAACTTTATTCGAACTTAATGATGGCGTGTATTTAATGGCTCTCAAGTCATTAACTTTGGGGTCTCCAGTCGAGCGGCCTGGTCGGATGGAGTCCATTGGTCCCAATTTAGAGAAGTCCATGAATGAGGTGTGGTCCAAGTACTCAACTTCATATGGACAGGGGTTGGTCCGCGCATTCTGAATCACTTGCAGATAGTCTGCTGGCGTGTATATCACTTTGTTTTTCAATTTGCGTTCAATTTGAGCGTGAATGGAGTCACACTCCATCTGAGTGTAACCAACCTCGAGATATTTTTGAATAATATTCATGTTGAGCTCACCACTTAGTTTCAGTAGAGCATTCGATAGGTTCTGGTTCCTATTTTGGTATCCTGCTCCATCGCTCCATAGGATCACGTCCTGACCTTCCGAGAGGGTGGGGGCTATTCGACGGATGTATTTCACAAAGAGAGTTGCAAATTCGTTGGACGTTATTCCACCCTCAGCCTCATGCCACACGTAGCATACACATGATGATTCTTGTTGTTAAACACCGTGAAATTATGCGTGCATAACTTCATTTTGTAATAAAGTGCCGATGCATTGAACCCGTTTGGAAATAGGAGGACTCCTTGCAAGTCCCAGTGTTGCAACAAAGTGGTCCCCAGTGGTCCCATTGTTGTCCCCTTCTTTCTCTTTTCGTGCCGCAGTCTTCCGCTTTTGATGGGCTTCATAATCCTCGAGCAAACAATTTCCAGCTTTGAAACTCACGCAAAGATCACATTGATCTTTTCGAGGTTTATAAATTGAAAGACGTTGTTGATTGTACTCCTCATCAAATTTTGAGTAAGAAAGTGCACATGCCCCAGTTTCACTTTTGTAGAGATTGTAGACATCTCTCTTGGTTTGGAATATCGGCTCGAGGTAAAATTTGGTTGTATTTTTGCGGCAGTAATGCGACTCCATGCGAGGCAACCTGCTGAAAAAGTTATTGAGGTTATCAACCTTTGCTCTCATTGCAGGAGTTTGATGCCTCGCTTTTGAGGAGATAACTCTTTCTTCAGCTACGCCAACTTCCACTTTCTTCTTCGTCGTTGTCTGCAAAATTCTGCTCATTTTCGTCAATACAGCTCTTCACAAAATCAAAAGTTACATCAAAACTTTGACAGAACTGTTTGGCGCAAACGCGAACTCTCTTTTCTTGAAGTTTGAGGTGGTAGTACAATGTTCGGCTCCTTCTACTTTTTCAGGATCTTTACGATGAGAGATCTGCAATGGCTTAACAACAACCACCAGAGACGAAACATTAGTTCTCTTTTCTCCCCATGTCTTGTTTTTCCAAAATTACTATGCAGTTTCTTCCTATCATCTTCAGAAAATCGGCGGCACTGGAGCGTTTTATCTTTCAAACTTCTTTTGCAGTTGCATGATGGTTGTAGTTGTTTTCAGGGGCGCTCAACCTTGTAGTCCCATCCACAGTTTTCTCCTTTATTTTTTCTGATTCCGTGGTAACTTTCACCCATTTCTCTTCTTTTTTTCTGGTTTATCCTTACATTAGCAGTTTCTTTTGAAATTCTCTTCATCTTTTTTTCTGTTGGTTCGATTGCCAATTCACGCCCACTTTGAGCTCGGTGAGCTTCTGCGTTTTCAGCTCCAGTCTCTTCCGGCTCATCAACCTTTTTCAAATCTGACTGGCTACTATCAGTTTCTACCGGAACGTACTCTTCATCCGAATCAGTGTCGAAATCATCTACAGCAGCACCTTGAATGGATTCTTCATTCAAATCGTGGTTATGATCGTCAATGACAGCCCCTTCATCGACAGAGAGGGCCTCCTTTGAAGGGAATGACACAGGCACTTTACTAATTTTCAAAATTTAAATGATTTTTTTTTCATTCACAACTTTAATAAAAACAATTATTAAACTTAAAAAGTTATAAACTTTATTAATATAGCGAATCAAAGCGCGACTGTGGAGATCGAACTGAGGTAAGAGCAATTAACATTTTTCTAACTAGCAAGCCACAGGAAGCGGTAACGTAAATATATAATAAAAATATGTATGTAAAAAAGTGTATAAACTAATAAGTGTGTAAGATTCCAATAAACGGTAGTTACAATGTTTCTTCCTTTCTTTCTTTGCAGGGCGAAAAAAGGGAGGTATTTTTTTTAGCATATAGTCATATAATAATACTCATACTACCAACAACTTTTATTATTACTCTATTTACTCTCTCATATCTCATATAATTTGTTTATCTGTATAACTTCTCTAGTTTTACTCAATAGTTTCTTTATCAGTAGACACCTTACTACCAGCTCATTTTCTAGTGTTACAACAACTTCCAATTGATGAGTGTGACGTAGAATGGAAGAGAACCCAGTTCTGAATGCTATGATACTATTTTCTTTTATAATTAGATTACACAGAAAACCAAAAATACTCATATTTTCCAGGCAATGTCTTGCTCCATCACAGTCACAATAACTTACAGGGATTTGCATTGTGATTTGAAGGTTTCAAACTTACAGGTTATTACATTTCACCACTGAAAAGAAACGGGAAGTTGTAACCCGATTTTGGCTGCATTTTAATGCGCGCAAGTCCGCGATCTATGGGAAAGGCTCAGAAACCTTATTTTTGGAAAAATAGTGACTTACAGGGTTTTGCAGTGGGGCTGTCGATATATCTAACAAAGCAACCATTTCTGAGCTATACGCATTTGTAAGATCTTTTTGTGTTCTTACATACCTCATAGATGATATGACTGGATCAGAAGAGATAGCTCACATGTTGAAAAGGTCTTCGTTTTGTCTAACTTGTGATACTTTGCAGGTGTTCATACATCTATATCTTTTGTAGTCCTTGTTCTTAGATTCTTGAGCTTCTTCAGACAATTCTCCTAATGTTAAGCACTGGTACTCTATTAAATCTTTTCCATGTGCTAAAATTTTATGTACCGTTGGTGTAAGTTTCTTCTCAGGATACTTTTGATGCAGCAACTCTGTAGTTTTAGATGCATATTCTCCAAATTTGGGTCCATTAACTGGTTCATGGCAGTCTAAAATATTTAAAATTACTCCCAATCTTTTCACAATATCTCTATCAACTCCTGTTATGCGAGCAGTCACTGCATCGTTTTCAAAAAATCTTCTTGAGGAGTTACCATCATTTGTATTTCCATATCCATATTTTGGACAGTCAACTCTAAGGCCAATCTCTTTATAGAATGCATCCTGAATTATTTTTTTCTCCTGTTTTATTTCTTCTTACATGTTGTATTGTCGTCGAAAACTTCTCCTTGTTGTGGTAGTGTATAAGCCAGCTTCAAAACAAATTCCATACATCTTATCCTAGCATGCAAAGGAGATATTACGTACTCATAATTTAGTTCGTCAGTTATTGAATCATCAAGATTTTCAAAGTCCTTTTGGCTCTTCTTACAAATTGAACATTTCATTGTAGATGTCGCATTTGTTGTTAAGCTCAAAACTTTTCCATCGACCATTGTTAGAAGAAAATCATGCTTTATTGTAATGACATTCCCCTCTTCAATTTCAATTATTGTTGGTTCTAATTTGGCAATTTGATTTTTTATACCACTCACTGTAGCTTTTATGAGTTCCGAAGACTCCATCTTGTATTTCAATAAAATCGGGCAGCACAATATAGTTGATGACGAACGTGGATTTTTCCAATATTCTGAAGCTTCATCTTTTAGTCGTAATGGAATAATAGAAGCCATAAATATATTACTATCTGTAATTGTTTCATCGTCTACATTTATTCTTTGTTTATATGCGCTTTGTCCTGATGATCCATCGCAGCCCCACTTAGTTATCAATGCTAGCTCCTTTGGCAGTTATTTCAACTTTTCTTCAGTAAAACTTTGAAGGAGTCGTGTAGACGTATGATCCATTAGGTTTTGTAGCTCAATTTCAGCTGATACTTCGGTTATTTTGGGACTTAGAGGAACTGCTTCGTAATTTTGCTTGAGTAATTTTTTTGTATCCAGGTAAAATATCGGCATTACGTTGCAATAATGACTTACGCAATATAATATATTTTTTCTTGGTTAAACCGAGATCTATAAACAGCGCCAAAGCTTCTTCGGGAGTGTATTTCCTAGGTAGCGCATTTGGTGGTGTGGGAATGGTGTTTTTGATCCTCATCAGTCGCACTGGACTTGCTACCGCAACTGCTTCTGTTATATGAGACTTCACGTTTTCTTCGTCTTTTTTATATTTAATAGCCAGTGCTTCTGAAAGATGAGTCGTGGCCATAGCTTTTGTGGTATCAGACAGCTTCCTTTTCCTTGTGTAGGTAGAACACTCTTCTATGGGTTTTCTTGGTCTCCCTCTAGTTGGATTGGTTGACGTGCTAGGCGTTTCTCCGTCCAAAAAAGTTTTGTCAGCTAGCCACTTTTCATGCTTACTTAGAAATTTTGAATTGTTACGATAGACGTCTTTCCATTTTCTTTCTATCATAATGTATTGTAAACAATTTTTTCTTCCAGGCCTTCCTTTTGTTTAATGCTTGTTTCACTCGCTAATTCTCTCATAATAGCCTCAACGAAGTCCCGTCTTGACTTTGTAGATTTAAACACCGCAAATAGTTTCGAGTTTTCTCGATACATATCAGAATTGGCTTCGAGTGTATCTGACTAAATATTAAACTGTGAACTATATTTAAAAATACTATTCACTTTATTTAAGTAAACAGAATACTTAGTTCCTTAATCTCCAAAAGACGAATGATAATGTGCATTGTATGATGGATAGCTTTATATACCTAGTCAAATTATTAAAACGAATTTCAGGTATACAATTCGTAACTAAAAAAATGTATGTTGCTAACAAGTTCCAATAACAAAAACGACCTTACGGCCGTACTAAATTATATATACCTGCTCAGGCGCGTATTTATGCCCAAGGTTTTTTAACTTTATTTGACGTAAAAAGTGAAGTTGCAGCTGGACGCAGGTAGACTTTATGAATTTAGGTAACTGAATATTTCAGAAATAACCACTGTTAATTTGACGGAGCACATATTTTAACACTTTTTTTTCCATCAAAATTTTAAAAAGGGCCCAGAAATAAGCATTTCGAAAAACAGGTATATCCGCCAACTTTTACCACACACAATTTTTTTTGTGTCAATCCTAAATTAAATTATCTTTAATTGCTATACAAGAAAACGACAACCGGCCGCCTTATTTACTTACAAAACCATTTTAAATACAACGAAAAAGAAGAAAAATTTCAAATTTTTCCCAATGTTGAAAATGGTCAACTTTGAGCGGCTCTACCTGGTAAACTATGACTGTGAAAAAACAGTTGTATATTCTTGATCCCTGGAAAATTCTCTATTAGAAACATGTATTAGATTTAGCGAACGCTTTCATGATTTTTGCCATGCTTTAACGGCAGAGGCGCCACTGTGCGACGCCAGGTCGGTAAACCTCTATAGGGCCGCCGTCACGGTGATAGGGGTGGTATATCCGGGCGCGCGCCTCAAGGTAGTGGAGGCGCGTGATATCCCCTTACGACCAAGGGCTAGAGCCTGGGTTCCAGTGACGCCAACGGACCCAGCTGACATCCTGGAGCTGCTCCAGGAGTACAACCCGCCACAGGTTTGGAAGCCAACCCGGATAAAACCGAGCTTGCCAAGAATTGGGGGTACGTTCTAAGCGTTTAGCGATCAAGTCAAGTATTTGGGAGTCATTCTGGATACGAAGCTATTATGGAGTGACCATATAGTGGAGCGATCCAAGAAGGCAGCAGCAGAGCTGTTCACCTGCAAGAGGGCCATTGGCACCTCCTGGGGATTCTCCCCTAAGGTGACCTACTGGATTTACACAGCCATTGTGCGCCCGATTCTTCTTTATGGTGCCTTGGTCTGGTGGCCTGCACTAGCTAAAAGTACCTATTCTAAAATGCTTCAAAAGGTGCAACGGAGTTCGGAGCTCTGCATTACCGGGGCTCTCGGCTCCACTCCAGATTCAATTACATACATACATGGATACATAGATAGATACAGGCCAAGCTAATAAAAGCGTGTTAAAAAGGGCTTCAGTATGCTCTTATGTAGATGTGCCATGTATCCACTTCTACCATTAATAAAGGAATGTGTTTTTCGCATTATGCGCAAGGTTTCAAATCTATGGCCATTTGGGATGGTCATAAGTTCAATTGACCTTATGTCCGTTAACCTTATGTCACCCCACCAACACATTATTGCATTGTCATCGAGCCTTAATACGCGTGCAAAGTTTCAATTAAACTTATGGCCATTCAAAGTGGTAATACGGCCAATTGACCTTATGGCCGTTGACGTTATGTCACCACGCCATCGCATTAATGCATTGTCATCGAGCCTTGATACGTGTGCAAAGTTTTAATCAAACTTATGGCCATTCAAAGTGGTAATAAGGCCAACTGACCTTATGGCCGTTGACTTTATGTCACCGCACCATCACATTAATGCATTGTCATCGAGCCTTGATACGTGTGCAAAGTTTCAATCAAACTTATGGCCATTCAAAGTGGTAATAAGGCCAATTGACCTTATGGCCGTTGACGTTATGTCACCGCACCATCACATTAATGCATTGTCATCGAGCCTTGATACGTGTGAAAAGTTTCGATCAAACTTATGGCCATTCAAAGTGGTAATAACGCCAATTGACCTTATGGCCGTTGACCTTATGTCACCACACCATCACACTAATGCATTGTCATCTAGCCTTGATACGTGTGCAAAGTTTCAATCAAACTTATGGCCATTCAAAGTGGTAATAAGGCCAATGGACCTTATGGCCGTTGACCTTATGTCACCACACCACCACATTAGTGCATTAGTCATCGGTCCTTGATACGTATGCAACGTTTCAAATTAATCAGACTTCTAGAAACCGGTGAATATTAAGCTCAAAGATTCCGTTATACTATTTTCACACAGATGGTTTATTGAATAATAAAGGCAATTTTCTACATTAAGACGCTTATTGAGCCCAATCTTCCCTACAAAATTCGAATCTATTATTATTTCATTAGTAGCTAATCGAATGCCTAATGAAGTCAAAAGCACAATGCAACTCTGTTGGCAGCGTTTTCGCTTCCGTTTCCGCTTCTTAGTTTTAGGTTTGGTCATTGCTTAAAAATGTCATTTGTCAAAGCAAATGTCATTGTCTGCATGGCGGAACGATACAAGGTGGCCGCATCGAACAGCTGATTATAACCTTTTTTATTTGATTTGATACATCAACTATCGGCGCAGTTCGATTTTGACATTTGTCCATCGAATTTACAAGTACATGGAATTTTTTTTGTTTGTAGGTATGTCACCATGCTCCCACCTTGTATCGTTCCGCCATGATTGTCTGTCTCATTCTTCATACTAATCGAGTAGTTACTTCTGTGTGAAAGCAAAAAATTTACGATTTCATTAGCAGGTGAAATGAGATCATTAAGTTTCTGTGTGAAAACAGTATTACATACATAGATACAGGCCAAGCTATTAAAAGCGTGTTAAAAATGGCCGAAATTCGACTATGACCACGCCCACTTTTTCGATATCGAAGAATGAAAAAATGCCATAATTCTATACCAAATATAAAATAAAAATAAAATAAAAAAATGTTAAGCACTTCCTTTATATAAATGGACAAACATCAACAAAAAGTGTGTCCTTATATAACAACATATCCTTGCTAAACATTGATTTTTAAATTTTGACATAGAAATTGCAAAAATATTTATGAGAAGTAACAAGTAAAGGTGTCTAAGTTCGTGTGTAACCGAACATTATATACGCAGCGTGAGCTTCAATTGTACATTTCATTTCAGATAAGTTACTTTTCTACATAACACGTGGCACCGCCCATTTAAAAGAAAAATGTCTGCCCATTTCCTTATACAATAAAACTTGATAAGTGAAATATCATTGATTTAAAACTATTTTTTGCTAAGTTATAGCTTATTATTCTAGTCTACGACCCTTTTAAGAAATATTCACTAGAAATATTTACTGCTATAAGGAAAATTTGTGTACCCAATTTTATTACGATATGTTAATTTTTCTTCGAGTTATGGCTCCCGAAACATAGAAAATTGCTTAGTTAATTTCGTTAATTTTTCTACAAAGCATTCCTTATCGCAAAGGCAACCTCTCTGCCGAATTTTGTTACTATAGGTTTAACGATTTTTGATTTATGGTTAATAATATTTGTGGGAGGTGCCACGCTCATTTAAAAATTTTTTTTTCAAATTTTTATCAAGAGTCTCAATATCAGTCCACACATAAAATTTCAACATTCTAGGTGTATTATTTACTAAATAATCAGGTTTTTTGTGTTTTCCAAAATGTTATATATTGTTACGAATATTAGCAATACTAATAGGTACTGCCATCTCTAAGCAGCGCCTTGTATGCACATCCATAAATCAATCATTATGTATCTACATAAACGAATCAATCATTATGTCTACACATATGTGCGTACACGTGAAATATTCGTAATTGAAAGACGTTGCACGTTTGATTGTGCGACATTAAGTCTCTGCTTTATTGAATAAATTATTGTCTTTTATACTAATTTACTTAACCTAGGGTTAGGTTAGGTTGGGGTGGCTGCCCGAGGGCACACTTAGGCCAGTAGTACTAGGCCCGTTGTGATACCACGAAAAACACCGTTACCTCTCCTCTTCGAACCATTTTGAGGACCTGATGAAATCTACCAGGTCCTTGACGTCATGCTCCACAACCTGACTCATAGTATCAAGAAATGGAGCTCCCAGAAAGCGCTGCCGTGCTCCGCTTAGCGCTGGGCAGTTGCAGATGAGGTGAACCACCGTTTCCTCCTCCTCATCTTCTTTACAACTCCTACAGCAACGACGATAAGGCGCTCCTAGCCTTTCTGCATGCCTACCTATGAGGCAATGACCCGTTAGTGCCCCTACAAGTGTGGAAATTGTACCCCTTCTTAGGTTGTAAACGTGACGGGACCTTTTAGGATCCCATTTAGGCCAGGTTTCTTTCGACGTTCGACATCCCGGTGTTTGTAGCCATCTTTCGTCGGCTTGACGGTAGATGTGCTCTTTTAGCATTAGCTTGCATGTGGACAGGGGCATACCTAAGCGTTCTTGTCCAGGAAGAACCTGCTTGGTTGTACCCTGCCTAGCGAGTTCATCTGCAATACAGTTTCCCTCGATATCCCTATGTCCAGGGACCCATGTGAGGTGTACACGGTTCTGTTGAGCCATCTCTTGAAGAGATCGGCGACAGTTTAGTGCTAGTTCAGAATTGAACGAGTGGGAGCCCAGAGATTTTATGGCAGCTTGGCTGTCGCTGAAGATAAAAATTTCCTTTCCGACAATGTATGTCCCTATCCTAGCTGCGGCTTCCATTATGGCTGCAACTTCTGCCTGGAATACACTGCAGTGGTCGGGTAGTCTGAATGAGAGCTGGAGGTCAAGGTCCCTTGAGTATACTCCACCCCCAACTCTCCCGTTTAGCTTGGAGCCGTCCGTGTATATGGAAATGCTGTTGCCCATAGCAAAGCACTTGTCCGACTCCGTCCAGTCATCCCTGCTGGGTATGTTTATCTTAAAGTTGGTTTCCGCAACTGTTGTGGTCGCACAGCGATCCGTGCTAGGAGGGAGAAAACTGTATTTGTTTAGTATACTTGAGTGTCCTGTGGTCCTGTTGTTCCAGCACGACAACTCCCTTAGACGCAGGGCTGACGTTGCCGCTGCTCGATGACCAGCCAGATCCAGTGGAAAGATGTCAAGAATGACCTGAAGAGCTTCGCTAGGCGTTGTTCTTAGAGCCCCGCTTATGCTTATCATGCTGGATCTGTGGACTTTACCCAACAAGTTTAGGTTTGACGCCTTGCTCAAGGCTGGCCACCATACGACTACCCCATACAGCAGTATGGGTCTGATAATCGCGGTATAAATCCATCTGCATATGTTGGGGGTGAGTCCCCATTTTTTGCCAATGGCTCTTTTACACGTATATAATGCAATGTACGCTTTCTTTTGTCGCTGGATAACGTTGTCCTTCCAGTTCAGCTTTTTGTCTAAAACTACGCCTAAAAATTTGGCTTTATCTGCCAGGCTTAGGCGCACCCCATTTAGTTCAGGTAGGTTCAACGATGGTATTTTGTATCGTTTGGTATATAAGACAAGCTCTACTTTATCGGAGTTGACGCTGAGTCCACATCGGGAAGCCCACAAGGAAACCTCTCGCAATGCTACCTGCATCAAGTCGCACAAAGTTTGAGGAAACTTGCCTCTGTAGATAATCGCTAGGTCATCAGCATATGCCACGACCTTCCCGCTCCCCCAACTAGTATCTCTTAATAGCGAGTTTACCGTTAGGTTCCATAGTAAGGGGGAAAGGACACCACCCTGGGGCGTGCCCCTTGCGACAAATCGTGTTACCTCAACCTTCCCCAGTGAGGAGAGCACTTTCCTTCCCCTGAGCAGTTGATCAATTAGTCCCACTAGGGGTCTATTTACGTCCAGATCAGTTAAAGCAATGTTAACGGCGTCTGGACTTATGTTGTTGAATGCTCCTTCAATGTCTAGGAAGGCCACAAGACAATAATCCTTTTCGAACAAGGATGTTTCTATAGTAGAGACTAGGTTGTGTAGCGCAGTCTCCGTAGATTTACCTTTGGTGTACGCGTGTTGATAGTCCGAAATGAGATTCCTATCAATGCTTGTAGTGAGAAAATCGCTAACTATTCTCTCTAGGGTCTTGAGTACGAAGGATGAAAGACTGATAGGTCTATAGTCCTTCGGCTCGTAATGAGAGGCTTTGCCTGCCTTAGGAATGAATATGACCGTGGCGCTCCTCCATGCACACGGAATATAGTTCATAGCCAAACAAGCGGTATATATGTGCCGCAGCCAGTTGACTGATACCTCCAAAGAGTAGATAAGTTGAGCGGGTACAATCCCGTCTGGTCCAGCAGCCTTAAAAGGTTTAAAACTTTTGACTGCTCTCCTCACTCTCTCCTCAGTGATGGGTATATTCACAGCTTGGTTTGCTGCAGGTACTTCCGGTGCGTTTGTCATATTTCCCGGGAAATGTGTGTCCAGGAGCAGCTCTAGAGTTTCCCCTTCTGTGCTGGTCCAGGTACCATTCGGTCTCCGCAGAAAGCTAATAGCTGTTTGCGTCTTAGAAAGCACGCACCGTAGCCTGGATGTGTCCACGACACTTTCGACTCCAGTGCAGAAGTTTCTCCATGAAGTTCTCTTCGCTTGTCTCAGGACTTTTTTGTAGGTTCTTAGTTTGTCCTTGTATTCTAGCCATTGTGACCCGTTATCGAAGAATTTGGCTTTGTTAAACTGTTCTCTACAGGATTTACGAAGTAGGTCCAGATCATGGGACCACCAGTGAGGTTTACGCTTACCGCGCGGTTTTGGCAATGGACAGGCCTGTTCTAAGGCTTTTGAGAAAGCCGATGTGAAGGTTTCTACCAGACCCTCTAGCTCCATCGTTGATGAGAGGCTTTGTGGGGGCAGTTCTGGTAGTTCTCTTGCTAACAGCTCATTATGTAGTTCCCAGTTTGTATTACGTGGGTTACGTCTCGCAATGGGCTGATCGACGAAGAACTCTAACATTACTTCAATATAGCGGTGGTCTGAAAAGGAATGTTCCTCAAGAACACGCCATTTTTTAACCCACCCATAAACGCTTTCGCTACAAATAGTGAGGTCAATAACCTCTCTACGGTTTTTAGTAATAAAAGTTGGTTCATTACCTACATTGCAAACTACAAGGTTAGTTGTTAAAAGGTACTCAAAAAGTGACTCACCCCGAGTGTTTATGTCGGAACTACCCCACTGCACGTGGTGGGCGTTTGCGTCTGTCCCAATTAACAGATGGCCTTTGCTTGAGTCGGCCACCAGATCCTTTACCGTCTTTTGCGGAGGAGGTTCCTCTGCGTCGTACGGCATATAAACGGAGGCTAGCGTTAATTGGGTGCCTCCGCTTGACAAACTGGCCGCTGTGATGTCACCATTGCTATAATTAGGCAAGAGAAAGATATTTAGCTCAGACTTTACTAAAATGCATGTTCTCACTTTACCTTCATCTGCAGCTCGGATGAGCTTAAACCCAGTGGCCCCCAATCCGCAAATCCTTGAGTTGTTCACCCAGGGTTCTTGGATAAGGACCACTTCGACGTCGCCTTTAGAAAGGCGACTGATGAGAGCAGCCGAGGCTGCCTTACTTTTGTGCAGGTTTATCTGGAGCAACCTCAGCATGAGCTTGCTCAGACTCCCCTGCCTCCATCACCGTGATGTTGGGATCCTCTCCGTCGCTATCCAGCAGAGCATCCTCCATCGACAAATTGCCCAGAGCCCCTGCGCAATTTGACGTGGCGGAAACCAGGCTTTCGGCGTCGGAGATTTCCGCTTCCACTTCGGGTGCCTCAATGTCCGTGTCCAAAGAGGCACTCGAAAGGGATGCGCGCTGTGCGTCCCCACGGTATACGTGAATTACGACCTCCCCGAGGCCGTAAAACACTCTTCCTTTGCTCCGTCTAAGGGGCTCGAGAGCTTCCTTATTCAGGGCTAACACGACCTGTCTCCTAGGTCCTACAGCGTCCTCGACTTGGATGACACTCCAGTCCTGCGTTGGGAGAGCCGGGTTCATCAGTTGCAGCATCCTGAGAATTCTCTCAGGTTCTGCTGGAACCGCTGGAACCCATGCCCTGGCCCTTGGCCGAGCCGGAATGTCCTTCCAGTCAACGACCTCGATAATCGCCCCGGGATCGACTTGTCCCAGCTTTGCGGCTGCTGCCTTGTACAGCGCAACAGACCTTGCGTCCTCGCAAGCGAGTACCTTGATTTGGCCCTGGTACCATCCTGCATCAGAACCTCGCGGCGGACTACCCGGAGACTCCATCAGCACGTCGAGAACGGCGTTGCCGATTTCATTCCGGACGTACGGCCACTGGTCTTTAGGGATCGCACCACGGTCATTCCCTCGGTCCAGGATTCCTATAAGGATCCGGCCCTTGGCTACCTCGGCAAAGCTGGGTTTGGCTACCGCGGGGTGATTCTGGTGCCTTTTCGGCGGTGGTTTGATATCCTCATCGGACCTTTGACGTTTATATGGGGTTGCGCTTGTTGGCAGAGAACTCCGAAAATTCGGCAGTAGAGCTCGCGCCCTTTCCACCGAATTCCTGGCGTTCTCTGACAGCGTTTCCAGCGGAACACCCTCATACCTTGACAGGACTTTTGCAGCCCTTCTTTTGTTCCTGTGGAACGATCCCTTGTGGGAATCTTCTTGAGAAGGGGTCCGACCCGTAGTTGCCCTCGCGGTCGTACCCCCGGATGATGTCTTCATTATGGCTCCTTTCTCCTTTGGCTCAGTGTGACCAGATCGTGGGACCCCTGTCACAGCCGTGGGGAGAACAGTCGCCATACCGGCGTCAGACGGGCGCCCAGCATCAGCAGGCGCGTCAGTGTTCGCCGTTGCCAGCGCAACTACCTTCGCCGCCATACTGGTGCTTGCCCCCGTCCGATCACCTAAGACTGTGTTGACTGAGGTTGCCCTCTTGTCGTCCATGGGGAGCCGACCCGTCGTTTCCAACGCAGTCGCTCCCCCGGTTAAAGTAGCTGTTGCGGCCCCGTTTTCCCTTGGCTCGGAGTGGCCAGGTCCAGAGACCCCTGCCACAGCCGTGGGAAAAAAGGTTGCCGTTCCGGCGCTTGGTCGGTGTCCGACAACAGCAGGCGCGTCAGGGTTCGCCGTTACCAGCGCAACTCCCTTCGCCGCCATACTATTGCCGCCCCCCACCAAGTCGCTCTTCACTTTAGCGTTGGTAGCATTGGTAGCCCTCCCTCGTTCACTAGGGCGTATGGATGCCAATGCTGTTGTCCTTCTCCCTGTGGAGGAGAACGGATTATCATTTGCTTGTTTTTTTATATTTTTGTTGTTCATCTTGTTCGTACGACCCCTTGCTAGACGAGGCCAGCTTAGGGTCACCTTATTGAAAGGGGGAAAAGTGTCGTCCGCCGCGGCAGAGCCCCTTACCGCGGTAAGACCATTTTTACTCTCTGAGGCGGCCCGGTGTCAGAGAGGCTCCGTACAAATACAGCCAGATTAACCTCCCGGCTGCAAACCATCCAATGGGCACGGTGCCGCATAACACCCTGGATTGGGAGGGGACAGATCTTGGTCATCGCTCACCCCAGGACTAGGCCACCGCAGCCATGGAGATCCATGTGAACCTGCATCCTACTGGGTGGCATAGTCCCGTGGTCAGCGACTAAGCCCTCGCATCGCGGCAAGATGTCTGCCCTTCGCGAGGGTACTTAACCTATACATTCATAAATATCTTAATACTAATAACTAAAAATAAGTACATAGGAAATGGGTTATGCATACATGTACGATGTACGTTTGTATACAGTCTTTGTATACATGTAGTTTTGTATGCATAACTCCATACATGTAGTTTTGTACAATTTGCAGCGTCAGCAGATCAGTTTGAATATTTTGGTATTTTCCCACAATTAGTTGAATGTTTGTATGTATATTACAATGGGTTGTGTGTTTATATGTATAATTTATTAACTGTGATATGTGTCTCATATTCGGCATTCCGTGCCGTCTGGGTTAGTTCAATAATTGTAATATGATTATTACTAAAATATATTTGAATTTGTTATGCGTAAAGCCGCAAGTATGTTACAGTAGGTGTGGCATATAATGATACAATACAGTGTGTGACGTATAATGCTACACCATCCACCTTAGAAAAAAAAGTGTTATATAATTGTTTTGTGAACAATTGTATAAGACTTTTTGTCATATTTTCAATTGTTTTGATATTTTATTGTTATTTGATATTGTAGTGAAAGAGGTTGTTTGCTTTGCTTTTGATCTGTTGACCTTGCTATTTTTATTGTTATAATTATTGTTTACGTATATTTTTTGTTTTGTATAAGTCCATTTTTTTTTCAACATTTTAGACTTTTAGATATAGAAAAAAAATTTTTTTTTAAATTTTACTTATTTTTTCAAAATTTTAAATGTAATAATTATTTTTCATATAAAGAATTTTAAAATTTGTTTTGCACAGCCGGTCTGTAAGAGCGTCGACTCACTTAAAAATCGGCATGTTCCTACAAATCGAGTAAATTGGAATATTTATTTTTATATTATTTCCAAGAGAAATTAATTCCTTAATAATAATTGCTATTATTATTAATTTCTAAATTATTTTTATAGTTCCTACCATTATTTATTCTACCATTACTTATTAATTTATGCAAATCAGTTTCCTATAGAAATAATTTTTATTATTTATTTACCTAAGGTTAGAGAAGAAGAAACCTTGCTATTAATATTTTCTAATCTATTGGGGATTTTGAAATAAGACTATTTCTTACTACTATTCAATTCTATTTAGCGTAAAAATATTTCCTACTACTATTTTATCGGAGTTTTCCTAAGATTATGATTTCTATAAACGTTGTTTTTATGGCTGAAACACTTCATATTTATATACATATTTTTAACACCTTTTCATTGTTATATTATTTTATTAGGGTTACATTTATTTATTCGGAAAATTTTGTAGCTGTAGCTGGTGGAAGAGCGAGGTAATTTGTATTTGTTGTAGTAGTTTAGCTAGTTAATGGAAAGAAGGTACAGTGGATGCAAAATTATTCTATCTTTTAATTTATTTTTCTTATTTTTCCAGCAATTTATTTGATCTTATTTGTCATGCGATTTCTGCGGCGGCCACCAAAACAGAATCGTCATGACTTTTATGAAGAATTTATTTTTATTTTTATACCGGGATTTGTCACTTTCACAAATTTTTTTTTGTTTTTGTGCAATTGTTTGATCTTAGAGAATTTGGGTACCTATTTTTATTATTTTAAATTTGCCTACTCGAGTAAATATTCAATTATTTTTCACCAATTTGTCCCTCAGGACAACTGTGTTTTTCTTAAAAATTTCAAATCCTGGATTGGCGGCATTTGTACAACGTGTGTACAGCCTGATAAGTAATTGTCCTAAGTCAATTTTTATCATCTACAACCAGGTTGCTTGTATTTTACGCTACCATTTTAGGAGCGCGACATGTCTTATTGCTGCAAATTTATATAGCGCTTCACTTATATTTTTATAGGTTCTCGTTGTGACTTTTCTTCATTCTTTTCTTTTTGTTGTTATGGGCTGGTTTTTAAAATTTTTCTTGTTTTTAGTTTTTGCCTATTTCCACTGTCCTAGAATTTTATATTGCTTCTCGACTATTTTTGTCAGGAGCCATCAAAGGAATTATGCGAATTTTTGATTTGCTGTTCGCTTTAGGCAGGGTTGCCTTTACTGTCGATTGTGACATTTTGAGACTTACTATTTGATATTTTACGTGAATTGTTTATTGTTCTTCCTCAGCTTATGAGTTTAGAAATTTGTGTAGAAGAAAAAAAAATATTAGACGCGCTGTTGCACGTTATTCATTTGCCTATATTTAAATTTCATATAGGTTTTAATTATGGCGGCTATCGCTATGATTAATAGCACTGTCGTGCATATTAAAGCACCTAACCAAATGTCTGTAGGTTTTGTGTCTACTTGGGCTTGAGGCTCATATTTTATCAATTTGTTGTTAACTACTTCCTCTTCGGAGGTTTCTTTACCGAATTCATAGCCAGCTATCACTATCATTATGCCTTGTGCTATTTTTGTCCACCAAGACATTTTGAAAGTTTTCTAATGTTAATAAGAAGTTAGATAAAAAAAATTTTTTTTGTCGATATTGTTGATTAAAAATATTTTATATATATAAATTTTAATATTCCAGAAAAATATATTTGGAAATATTCTTATCCATTTGTATTAAACTAACTTTTAGTATATATTTTTTTTTGGTGCTACCTAACATTTGGAATTGTTGGGGAACACTTTCCTCATCATACGCATTATTTCTTCCACCTTGGTAGTGGGGTTTATAATGTCCTCAATTGTGGGTTCCCTTTCCATACCTATTGTCTTCCAAAATTTCTTTAAACTCTCTAACTCTTTGTGTAGGTCCCTAGTATGTCGGGTATTTTCGTCCCACCAATAGAGAGGAAAGTCTGAGGAATTTCTTTGCATAGTAGTGGACTAAATAATTTAAATTTTAAAATTTTATTAAAATATTTTATGGGATTTCTCCAGAGGCTAGGTGAAATGTTTGAAGTTGATTGATTATTATAAATATTCCAACTTACTTTAATATATTCTTTATAAAAATTTAAGATGATTTTTTTTGAATTTAAAAAATTTTAATTTTTCTGCTACTTCTTTTCCATAAAGAAATTTTACTTTATATTTTAGTGGGAAAAAAAATTTTTTTTTGAAAAAATTTATCCAAGGTTTAATACAATTGTTTTTTCTAAAAACCTAATTTTCTTTATATCCTACCTAAAGAGTGCAAAAAAAAATCCTAAGCAAAAACTTTCGTTTTTGCTAATGGTTTAGCGTCCCTGAGGCCGCTCAATTGATTCTAAAAACGTATACTTAAATATTTATAACTCCTTGTCGGTCTGGATGTAGTTTGCCGTTAATTTGCTGTTGCTGAAGATTTCCAACATTTATTCCACCTCTTTTGTTTATATTTGATCCGTCATTTTTATTCCAGCTTGCTTACGTTTTTATTTGATCCGTTCTCCTTATTGCCTTTTTATTCCACTTCGCTTATGCGTTTACTTGATCAGTCATCCTTCGATTCTGATTTCCTCCAATTTTCATAACTGATGATTTTGGTTTTAATTTGTTCAGCTCCTGATGATGTTAGCAAAAAATTTTTTGAATCCTTTTTGTAGCGTAAAATATCTTCTTTCTTTGTATCTTGTTACGTTCAGGACTACTTTAGTTTGGCAGGATCTTTAGTCCTTTTTTTCAAATTCTTGGCAGTTAGTGAGCTGTTTGTGAGATGGCAGGATCTCTGTCCAGGCAAGATCTAGCGAATTTTGCTTATGAGCAAATTTTCAGCTAAGTTAAGATCAAGCTGGCAAGATCTTCTCCAGTCAGAACGTTTTAGCAGTTGCGCTGATTTTTGTTCTGAGCTGGCGGGATCTCCATGAAATATTCGTAATTGAAAGACGTTGCACTTTTGATTGTGCGACATTAAGTCTCTGCTTTATTGATTAAATTATTGTCTTTTATACTAATTTACTTAACCTATACATTCATAAATATCTTAATACTAATAACTAAAAATAAGTACATAGGAAATGGGTTATGCATACATGTACGTTTATATACATTTTGTATTCATTCATTCATTTTGTATGCATAACTCCATACATGTAGTTTTGTACAATTTGCAGCGTCAGCAGATCAGTTTGAATATTTTGGTATTTTCCCACAATTAGTTGAATGTTTGTATGTATATTACAATGGGTTGTGTGTTTATATGTATAATTTATTAACTGTGATATGTGTCTCATATTCGGCATTCCGTGCCGTCTGGGTTAGTTCAATAATTGTAATATGATTATTACTAAAATATATTTGAATTTGTTATGCGTAAAGCCGCAAGTATGTTACAGTAGATGTGGCATATAATGATACAATACAGTGTGTGACGTATAATGCTACACACGCAGCGGAGAGCAACGCACAAACACATGCAGATATCTTATCTAAGATATGCAATTATAATTGTGGAAGTGTCCTCACAAACACACGCGCATATGAGAGCTATACACAAACATCTGTAGTTATAATTATAGCAGACCAGCAGACCCGGCAGACATTGTTCTGCCCTAAATTTGGTCTATCTGCGTATATTTTAATAAGCTTTTTCCGTCTAACTCTGCCCTCCCGCTCTTCACTTTTTCTTAATCCTTTTATTCACTCCTCCCTCCGTCTTTTTCGCTTCATCTATCTCTATCTTCGTCTCACTCTATATCTCTCTCAGTCTCCTTCTCCTTCCCTCTTTGCTCTTATCTAAAATTCTTGTCATTCTTCTTCATCATTTATTGTCAGTCCAAGAGGGTGGTATCTATTTTGTTCCAGTCCCATTCCAAGTCCCAGTCCCACTCCGAGTCTCAGCCCCAGTCCGTCTCTGGTCTACTTCCCGGAAAAAAGGATCGAAAATACTAATAGAGGCAAATTTATTTACCAAATTTCAGGCAAATCGAATAGTACGTATGTAAATGGGTATGTGGGTATTATTAATTCATGTCTTTATTTCGGCTTCGCATGCATATTCATCAGTATTGCCAAGTTGATGCGACTAAATATAATATCACAATGAAAATTACTTTAAAGCTCTCAGCAACAGCTTCCATTTGATATCCATAATACACACACATTCTAGGGGTATTCGGGTCCATGTTTTGGCCTATATCTCGAGACCTTATTCACCAATAGGTATGAAAACTACTCTGTACTAAAGCACTCATCAACAGATTTCATTTGATATCGATATTGTATAAACATATTCTAGGGGTACCCGGGTTCACGTTTTGGCCTATATCTCGAGACCCTTGTCACCAATAGGTATGAAAACTACCCTTTACTAAAGCACTTATCAACAGCTTTCATTTGATATCCGTATTGTTTAAACTCTGTCTATGGGTACCCGGGTCCACGTTTTGGCCTATATCTCGAGACCCTAGTCACCTATAGATATGAAAACTACCCTTACTAAAGCACTCATCAACAGCTTTCGCTTGTTATCCATATTGTATAAACACATTCTAGGGGTACCCGGGTTCACGTTTTGGCCTATATCTCGAGACCCTTGTCACCAATAGGTATGAAGACTACCCTTTACTAAAGCACTCATCAACAGCTTTCATGTGATATCCATATTGTATAAACTCTGTCTAGGGGTACACGGGCCCACGTTTTGGCCTCTATCTGGAGACCCTAGTCACCCAGGAGTATGCAAATGACCCTCTACTAAAGCACTCATCAACAGCTTTCATTTGTTATCCATATTGTGTAAACACATTCTGGTACCCGGGTTCACGTTTTGGCCTATATCTCGAGACCCTTGTCACCAATAGGTATGAAGACTACTCTTTACTAAAGCACTCATCAACAGTTTTCATGTGATATCCATAATGTATAAACTCTGTCTATGGGTACCCGGGTCCACGTTTTGGCCTATATCTCGAGACCCTAGTCACCTATAGATATGAAAACTACCCCTTACTAAAGCACTCATCAACAGCTTTCGCTTGTTATCCATATTGTATAAACACATTCTAGGGGTACCCGGGTTCACGTTTTGGCCTATATCTCGAGACCCTTGTCACCAATAGGTATGAAGACTACTCTTTACTAAAGCACCCATCAACAGCTTTCATGTGATATCCATATTGTATAAACTCTGTCTAGGTGTACACGGGCCCACGTTTTGGCCTCTATCTGGAGACCCTAGTCACCCAGGAGTATGCAAATGACCCTCTACTAAAGCACTCATCAACAGCTTTCATGTGATATCCATATTGTATAAACTCTGTCTATGGGTACCCGGGTCCACGTTTTGGCCTATATCTCGAGACCCTAGTCACCTATAGATATGAAAACTACCCCTTACTAAAGCACTCATCAACAGCTTTCGCCTGTTATCCATATTGTATAAACACATTCTAGGGGTACCCGGGTTCACATTTTGGCCTATATCTCGAGACCCTTGTCACCAAGAGGTATGAAAACTACCCTTTACTAAAGCACTTATCAACAGCTTTTATTTGATATCCGTATTGTATAAACTCTGTCTATGGGTACCCGGGTCCACGTTTTGGCCTATATCTCGAGACCCTAGTCACCTATAGATATGAAAACTACCCTTACTAAAGCACTCATCAACAGCTTTCGCTTGTTATCCATATTGTATAAACACATTCTAGGGGTACCCGGGTTCACGTTTTGGCCTATATCTCGAGACCCTTGTCACCAATAGGTATGAAGACTACTCTTTACTAAAGCACTCATCAACAGCTTTCATGTGATATCCATATTGTACAAACTCTGTCTAGGGGTACACGGGCCCACGTTTTGGCCTCTATCTGGAGACCCTAGTCACCATGAGTATGCAAATGACCCTCTACTAAAGCACTCATCAACAGCTTTCATTTGTTTCCATATTCTATAAACACATTCTAGGTGTACCAGCGTCCACGTTTTTGCTTATATCTCGAGACCCTAGTTACCCGCGGGTACGAAAAATACCCCGTATCAAAGTACCCATAAACAGCTTCCATTTGATGCCCACATTTTACAAACATATCCCAGGATTACCCACGTCCACGTTTTGATCTCAAGACTCTAGCCAGAACGGGATAAAAATTATCCTATGTCTGTCTCCTGGTTCTAAGCTACCCCTCCACCAATTTTCAGACAAATATGTTCATCCCTTCTTCCTCTTCAATCACTCTTTATCTATTAAAAAAAGAGCATCAAAATCCGTTACGTATTTTTAAAGGTTTAAGCATTCAAAGGGACATAGGGTCAGAAAAACTTTGTTTTATACTATATAGTGATGTACATCCACACATACCTATTAACCTACGCCCGAAGTTAAATAACGCAGCGAATGCTATATATGTACGTATGTATGTGTCGCACCATCCTCACTCAAAAGCAATTAGCGCGAACAGTTCACAGCGAACAACCACACAAACACATTTTTTGGTAAAAATGTTACTTTTGTTTAAACAATTTGACTGATATAAGAAAGGAATCAAGTATTTTTTTTGATGCAGATCGAAGGTAAATAGTTCAAAGTTTTACTGAAAAGTATAATTTTTTAAATCCATCCATCCGTTTATGAGTTATAGCTGTGTAAATAAAAATTTTATGATTTTTAACTACATTTTGGCAATTTGCCACGCCCCTATGATATATATCTTCAAATTATATTAACTGTACCATCTCACATAGCTAAGCTTTTAAATGCAACAAACAGTTTTAAAATCGGAGCATTCTGTGTGAAGTTATGCTCATACATGGCATTTAGCGGCTTTATTTGATAAGATTTACTAGCTTTACGAGGCGCACGTTGTAACGCCCGAGATCGAATGGATGTTGCGTTATTTTTATACTCAGTTGAGCAGAGCTCACAGAGTATATTAAGTTTGATTGGATAACGGTTGGTTGTACATATATAAAGGAATCGAGATAGATATAGACTTCCATATATCAAAATAATCAGGATCCAAAAAAATTTGATTGAGCCATGTCCGTCCGTTAACACGATAACTTGAGTAAATTTTGAGGTATCTTGATTAAATTTGGTATGTAGGTTCCTGAGCACTCATCTAGATCGCTATTTAAAATGAACGATATCGGACTATAACCACGCCCACTTTTTCGATATCGAAAATTTCGAAAAACCGAAAAAGTGCGATAATTCATTACCAAAGACAGATAAAGCGACGAAACTTGGTGGATGAGTTGAATTTATGATGCAAAATAGAAAGTTAGTAAAATTTTGGACAATGGGCGTGGCACCGCCCACTTTTAAGAGAAGGTAATTTAAAACTTTTGCAAGCTATAATTTGTCAGTCGTTGAAGATATCATGATGAAATTTGGCAGGAACGTTACCCCTATTACTATATGTACGCCTAATAAAAATTAGCAAAATCGGAGAAGGACCACGCCCACTTTAAAAAAAAATTTTTTTAAAGAAAAATTTTAACAAAAAATTTAATATCTTTACAGTTTATAAGTAAATTATGTCAACATTCAACTCCAGTAATGATATGGTGCAACAAAATACAAAAATAAAAGAAAATTTCAAAATGGGCGTGGCTCCGCCCTTTTTCATTTAATTTGTCTAGGATGCTTTTAATGCCATAAGTCGAACAAAAATTAACCAATCCTTGTGAAATTTGGTAGAGGCTTAGCTCCTAGGACGATAACTGTTTTCTGTGAAAAAGGGTGAAATCGGTTGCAGCCACGCCCATTTTTTATACACAGCCGATCATCTGTCCTTCCGCTCGGCCGTTAACACGATAACTTGAGCAAAAATCGATATATCTTTACTAAACTCAGTTCACGTACTTATCTGAACTCACTTTGTATTGGTGTAAAAAATGGCCGAAATCCGACTATGACCACGCCCACTTTTTCGATATCGAAAATTACGAAAAATGAAAAAAATGCCATAATTATATACCAAATACAAAAAAAGCAATGAAACATGGTAATTTTATTGGTCTATTGACGCAAAATATAACTTTAGAAAAAAACTTGGTAAATGGGTGTGACACCTACCATATTAAGTAGAAGAAAATGAAAAAGTTTTGCAGGGCGAAATCAAAAGCCCTTGGAATCTTGGAAGGAATACCGTTCGTGGTATTACATATATAAATAAATTAGCGGTACCCGACAGATGATGTTCTGGATCACCCTGGTCCACATTTTGGTCGATATCTCGAAACGGCGTCCACTTATGGAACTAAGGATTACTCCCTTTTAAAATACTCATTAACACCTTCCATTTGATACCCATATCGTACAAACGATTCTAGAGTCACCCCTGGTCCACCTTTATGGCGGTATCTCGAAAAGGCGACCACCTATACAACTACCCCACTCCCTTTTAAAACCCTCCTTAATACCTTTAATTTGATACCCATATCGTGCAAACAAATTCTAGGGTCACACCTGGTCCACCTTTATGGCGATATCTCGAAACGGAGTCCACCTGTGGAACTAAACATCACTCCCTTTTAAAATACTCATTAACACCTTTCTTTGATACCCATATTGTACAAACAAATTCTAGGGTCACCCCTGGTCCACCTTTATGGCGATATCTCGAAACGGCGTCCACCTATGGAACTAAGGATTACTCCATTTTAAAATACTCATTAACACCTTTCATTTGATACCCATATCGTACAAACGCATTCTAGAGTCAACCCTGATCCACCTTTATGGCTATATCCCTAAATGTCGTCCACCTATATAACTATGGCTCACTCCCTCATAAAATACTCTTTAACACCTCTCATTTGATACCCATATTGTACAAACAAATTCTAGAGTCAGCCCAGATCCACCTTTATGGCGATATCCCTAAATGGCGTCCACCTATAGAACTATGGCCCACTCCTTCATAAAATACTCCTTAATGCCTTTCATTTGATACACATGTCATACAACACATTCCAGGGTTTCACTCGGTTCATTTTCCTACATGGTTATTTTCCCTTATGTTGTCACCATAGCTCTCAACTGAGTATGTAATGTTCGGTTACACCCGAACTTAACCTTCCTTACTTGTTATACCTTTCATGAAAATGAAATGGTATATTAATTTCGTCACGAAACCGAAAAGTGTAAGTCCTTAAAGGAAAATAGATAGACCCACCATTAAGTATACCGAAATAATCAGGTTGAAGAGCTGAGTTGATTTAGCCATGTCCGTCTGTCCGTCTGTCTGTTTGTATGCAAACTAGTCCCTCAATTTTTGAGATATCTTGATACAATTTGGTCAGCGGGTGTATTTGGGTGTCCGATTAGACATTTGTCGGAACCGACCGGATCGGACCACTATAGCATATATCCTCCATACAACCGATTTTTCAGAAAAAGATGATTTTTGTAATATCTTACCCAATTTAACAGATTGAAGCTTCAAACTTCACCATATACTTTCGTATATTGCACATATTGTTGCCTGAAAAAATTGATGAGATCGGTCGTATATATAGTATATATCCCCCACAACCGATTGTTCAGATAAGGAACTTTTCGTAATTACTGCCCTATTTTAAGAGCTAGAGGCTTCAAATTTCAGCGAATGCTTACGTATATAGCATATATTGTTGTCTGTAAAATCATAAAGATCGGTGGTATATATAGTATATATATATATATTTTCGCAAATTTTAGCCCCATTTTAACAGCTAGAAGCTTCAAATTTCACCGAATACTTACGTATATAGCATATATTGTTGTCTGAATAAATCATAGAGATCGGTTGTATATATAGTATATATCTCATACAACCGATTGTTCAGATAAGAAACTTTTCGCAATTTCTACCCCATTTTAACAGCTATAAGCTTCAAATTTCACCGATTGCTTACGTATATAGCATATATTGTTGTCTGAAAAAATCATAGAGATCGGTTGTATATATAGTATATATCTCATACAACCGATTGTTCAGATAAGAAACTTTTCGCAATTTCTACCCCATTTTAACAGCTATAAGCTTCAAATTTTCACCGATTGCTTACGTATATAGCATATATTGTTGTCTGAAAAAATCATAGAGATCGGTTGTATATATAGTATATATCTCATACAACCGATTGTTCAGATAAGAAACTTTTCGCAATTTCTACCCCATTTTAACAGCTAGAAGCTTCAAATTTCACCGATTGCTTACGTATATAGCATATATTGTCTGAAAAAATCATAGAGATCGGTTGTATATATAGTATATATCTCATATAACCGATTGTTCAGATAAGAAACTTTGCGCAATTTCTGCCCCGTTTTAACAGCTAGAAGCTTCAAATTTCACCAAATGCTTACGTATATAGCATATATTGTTGTCTGAAAAAATCATAGAGATCGGTGGTACATATATTATATACCCCTGTAAACTGTATTTTTTGCCGCTTTTTTACGGCTAGAAGCTTCAAAATTCAAAACATTTCATCAAATAGTTACGTTTACGTCATATATTGTTGAAATACGTGATTCGTAGTCATAGTTTTTACACGCAGACCACAAAAAACCTGAAACTTTGCATCCTCACACAAAGTACCTACCTATTTTTTATTTTATATTTATCTTAAAAATCGTTTAGGTATGTAGATCTGTTCACTAGATATTTCTTATCTTATACATCCGATTATTCGGAGATTACGAACGGGATAAGTTTATTGTTCAGCCCCATTCATGAAAGGTATGAAGACTTCGGCATAGCCGAAGACAGTCCCGTCCTTACTTGTTTATTTTTTATTTATCTTAAAAATCGTTTAGGTATGTACATCTGTTCGCTATATATTTCTTATCTTATACATCCGATTATTTGGAGATTACGAACGGGATAAGTTTATTGTTCAGCCCCATTCATGGCATTCGGCACAGCCGAAGACAGTTCCGTCCTTACTTGTTTCTGTTTTGTTTGTTGATAATTTAATTTATTGTTCTGTAAATTGATTTGAATTTTGTACGCATATTTGGTGAAATTTTCTGTTAAAACATTTTATTCTTGTATCTTATTGTATCTATTTTATATTATTGTATTGCTTTTACCGCTGATGATTGTAGCTTTGATTACATTCCGAAGAAGCATGACTAGTGAGCCAATTTTCAAAGTTGATATATGCGCAGGCATTCCTTTTGGTTCTAAGGAGTATAGAAATTCATTTGGATAATTCACAATTTTATCTTCATCTGTAATTGTGTCGATCGATTTATATTTCGTCACTTCACCAGGAAATTGATTAAGATAGTCCTTTCGCATAGCCAAAAAACAAAAACATTTAAATTTAAAATTCTTAATTCTGAAATATGAAAAACTTTCGTCTTGATCGAGGGAACCTCGAGCCAAAATTTGGTGATGATCGAAGTATAGCAAACACGTTTTCATAGGGAACACACACACAGAATTTGTTTTTTTATAGAAGATGTAGATAAACTGAAGCTAAACAATTTTTTTAACAGCGGCAGATTACTAAACGTCCGAAAGGCATAACAGCTAAACTCAACAATGCAGTCAAACTTTAGGTGTTAAAATAACTTAAGTTTGTACGGCAGCCATAGTTTTTTCCCCATTCCCATTTTACTGGAGGTTTTAGAACTTAACGTCACATAGCTCCTTGCCAATTTTAATTATCCTACCATTACGACATCCAGATATATGCAGTATAATATATTCCATTGGTATGGGAGGTGACACCCCCCCTTTTTCCCAATTCCATATTTTATTGGTGGTGTTAAGGATTGACCTCAAATAATTCCTTACTGAATTTCAATGTTCTGGCATGTATACCTTCAAATTATGCAGTACCAAAGATTCCATTTGAATGGGAGGTTCCACGCCCCCTTTTTCCCAATTCCGCATTTTCTTGGTGGTGTTAGGGATTGACCTCAAATAATTACTTACTGAATTTCAATGTTCTGACATGTATACCTTCAAAGTTATGCAGCACCAAAGATTCCATTTGAATGGGAGGTTCCACGCCCCCTTTTTCCCAATTCCGCCTTTTCTTGGTGGTGTTAGGGATTGACCTCATATAACTCCTTACTGAATTTGCAATGTTCTGGCATGTATACCTTCAAAGTTATGCATTACTAAAGATTCCATTTGTATGGGAGGTGCCACGCCCCTTTTATATATCGAAATTATTTTTAGCCTAAAACCTTCCCGTTGATCGAAGGAACCCATAACCAAAATTTGGTGATGATTGATGTGTGGGAAATACGTTTCCATAGCGAACACACACACACACTGAATTTGATTTCTATATATATACGGCTAAACCGATTTGGAATTTCAAAATCAACTAACCATCATCTCTCCTTCCTGTATCTTTCCTGAAAATTTCATGGCAACCTGCCGAGCCGTTCTCGAGTTATGGAGTGACAATCAAAATGTACACTTATTTTTATATATATAGCTAGATAGATAACCAACTAGTAGATTCTAGAACAGCAGCGCCTAGAAGATGCAAGGAGGAAATCAGAGAGTATAAAAGGCCGCGACAGTAGAGGCGCTACATTCAGTTTCGATTAAGCACGCTATCTGTCGAGCAATAGAAGTGTTATTTTGAAAGTACTTGAATAAAGGCCATTGTGCATTATTAAATATTGGAGTTATTTATTCAACAGTTTAGTGATTCGAACTTAGCAGAAGGTTGCAAATAAGAGGATTTGCAGTAAATTCGTTACAATTGGTGTCAGAAGAGGAATTTTTGAATAAATTCCGAAGATTGGGAATACAACTTGGACATGGCAAAGTTGAGTGAATTGACGATCCAGCAACTGAAGGAGGAGTTGGAAGTCCGTGGATTGGCTACTTTTGGCGATAAATCCCAGCTACAAAAACTACTAAGTGTAGCTATGGTATTTGAAGGAATCATCAATGCTGAGGAGTATGTCTTTCATTATGATAGCGACAAAACAACAACAAAAATGGAAGAAAAAAACGAAACACCGCAGACAGTGACGAGCACAATATCTGTACAAACATCGACAATGGCATCTCAGCTGGAGTCACAGGAGGCACGCATTTCAGAAATGGCGTCGCAAATGTCATCTCATTTGGAAGAACAGGAGACATATATGTCATCTCAACTGGAAGCGCAAGAGGCACGTATATCTGGAATGTCGACAAAAATTTCGGAACAGGTATCACCGCAGCTCTTTGTGAAACTGGAAGAGTAGGATGCAAAAATTTTACAACTCGAGGACAAAATTGATGCCGAGATAGAAGCGCTGAAAGGTCTTATGCAACAGTTACAACTAAATCGCCCAGCTTTTCCAGCGAGAAATCCGAAGGTAAAAACTCCATCTTTTGACGGCTCTGTTCCTTTCGAGGTATTCAAGCTTCAATTTGAGAAGACGTCAGCAGTGAACAACTGGAATGCTGAAGATAAAGTTGCTGCTCTATTCGTAGCATTGAAGGGGCCAGCAGCCGAAATCCTACAGACGATTCCCAAAGGAGAGCGGAACAACTATGAAGCATTGATGGCCGCTGTCGAGAGACGTTATGGAAGCGAGCATAGAAAAACAGATATACCAAATTGAGTTGCAAAACCGTTATCAAAAAGCAAATAAGACATTACAGGAGCTTGCTTCGCATGTTATAAGATTGGCTCATCTTGCAAATGCGGACGCACCCGTGGAATACACTGAAAGGGTAAAGATGCAGAGCTTTATTAACGGCATACGGGACGTCGAAACGAAGCGAGCCACATACGCGAACCCAAAGCCAATTTGCTGAAACGGTATCCCATGCACTGACTCAGGAAACAGCGTCACTTTTGAGTAAGCCCGCATACAAAGCTCATCGCGTGGAAGTGGAAAGGCCAGATTGGGTAGACACAATTTTGGAAGCACTGAAGGGATTACAACAAAACAATGCGGGAGTTATGAAGTGTTTCAAGTGCGGTAGCCCAAGTCACATTGCACGTCATTGCAGCACCGGTCATGGTAGTTCCAACTTGGCTGGTCGTAAACGCAAAGCTGGAGGAGATAAACAAGAGCGAGTCAAATGTAAATATCGAGAACTTGCCCCAGCCATTGAATGTCGTGTGATACCTATCTCGCAAACTGGAAGGAAATCGAGCAGCCTTACCGTCAAAGGAAATGTGGATGGCAAGGAGCGTGTACTGAATGTAGATACGCGCGCACCTCATTCCTTGATCCGATCTGATTTGGTCAACAGGAGAGTAAAGCCATTACCTGGAGCAAGATTGCGTACGATTACTGGCGAGTATAACCAAGTCCAGGGAGAAGTGGTATGTGAAGTCTTAATTGGGGAGGTCATGGTTCTACACAAATTCGTTGTGGCAGAGATCGTTGATGAAGTCATATTGGGAGTGGATTTCTTAGTTGACTATGACATCAGGATCGATATGCAGAGAAGGATTATGCAGTATAAGAACCAGGATGTGCCACTTAACTTCAGTTTGGAAAAGGGTTCAGCAGTAGCGGGTGCTGGTGGAGGAGATTTCGACAGAGACCACGAAAGTCAAGGAAAGTAGATCGAACAAAGGTTGATGGAACAAATGGGATAAACAAACAAACCAAAGGTACCTGTGAGAGAAACACTGGCAATGAAAAGCCCTAACGGACGCACTAAAACGAAGGAAAGAATTTCGCAGAAAGAATGCAAGGGTGGTTTCAAGCCAGGACACACTACTGTTGTGAAGCGTCGGAACGATACTGATTATGCAAAGCAAATCCGTCAAGCGCAAGCTCTACGAAGTAGTTCATTGGCCAAACAACAGAGTATGAAGAAACGAACCAGGGTAATGAGTAGTACGATGAAACACAGGTACGATGAGAACATAATTCGGAAGGTTTCTTGGCGGGAGATTTGGTACTGTTATACAACCCTCACCGGCGGAAAGGTGTTCCATCCAAGATTCGGTGCAGTTGGGAAGGCCCGTACAAAGTTGTGAAGAAGATCAATGATACCATAGACCGCATACAAACCATTGGGAAACCACGGAGTAGAAGAGTGGTGCATTTGGAGATGCTAGCGGCGTTCAGATCGGGAGATTTGTCTGATCGGGATGATCAGACTTAGGTGGAGGGCAGTGTTACGAATATTAGCAACACTAGGGGTACTGCCATCTCTAAGCCGATGCTAAGCAGCGCCTTGTATGCACATCCATAAATCAATCATTATGTATCTACATAAACGAATCAATCATTATGTCTACACATATGTACGTACACGCAGTGGAGAAGCAACGCACAAACACATGCAGATATCTTATCTGAGATATGCAGTTATAATTGTGGAAGTGTCGCTCACAACCACACGCGCATATGAGAGACTATACACTTACATATGTAGTTATAATTATAGCAGATAACCAACTAGTAGATTCTAGAACAGAAGCGCCTAGAAGATGCAAGGAGGAAACGAAAGAGTATAAAAAGCCGCGACAGTAGAAGCGCTACATTCAGTTTCGATTAAGCACGCTATCTGTCGAGCAATAGAAGTGTTATTTTGAAAGTACTTGAATAAAGGCCATTGTGCATTATTAAATATTGGAGTTATTTATTCAACAGCTTAGTGATTCGAACTTAACAGAAGGTGCAAATAAGAGGATTTGCAGTAAATTCGTTACAATATATAAAAAGTGGGCGTAGTTATCATCAGATTTCCCTCATTTTCAATACCAATATATTCTGGGTCCAGGTAAACTCGTGTGTCGAGATATCTCAATATTTACTCAATTTTCATCGTGTTAACGGACAGACGGCGACGACGACGGACATGGCCCAATCAAATTTTTTTCGATGCTAATGATTTTGATATATGGAAGTCTATATCTATCTCGATTCCTTATACCTGTACAACCAACCGTTATCCAATCAAAGTTAATATACTCTGTGTGCAAGGCACGCTGAGTATAAAAATATAAAAATGGAGCGGACTTGGATTGGAAAGTTGGTGGGAAAGGAGATATTATTAGTCAATCAATTGCGCTCCACCTTTATATTTTTACTTCTCATAAATATTTTTACAATTTGTATGTCAAAATTTAAAATCAAAGTTTAGCAAGAATATGTCTTTATATAACGAGAAATTTTTCGCTAATTTTTGTCCATTTATATGAAGGAAGTGCTTACAATTTTTATTCTCAGCTGAGCAGAGCTCACAGAGTATATTAACTTTATTCGCATAACGGTAATCCGTAACGGCATAAAGTAATCGAGATAGATATAGACTTCTATATATCAAAATTATCTGTGCGAAAAAAAGAAATTTATTTAGCCATGTCCGTCCGTCCGTCCGTCCGTATACACGATAACTTGAGTAAACTTTGAGGTATCTTGATGAAATTTCGATATCGGAAATTTCGAAAAAACAAAAAAGTATGATGATATTTGACGTAGAATAGAAAATTAGTAAAATGTTGGACAATGGGCGTCGCACCGCCAAGAATACTTTTATATGCCATAAGTCGAACAAAAATTAACCAATCCTTTAGAAATTTGGTAGGGGCATAGATTCTATGACGATAACTGTTTTCTTGGAAAATGGGTGAAATCGGTTGAAGCCACGCCCAGTTTTTATACACAGTCGACCGTCTGTCCTTCCGCTCGACCCTTAACACGATAACTTGAGCAAAAAACGATATGTCTTTACTAAACTTAGTTCACGTACTTATCTGAACTCATTTTATCTTGGTATAAAAAATGGCCGAAATCCGACTATGACCACGCCCACTTTTTCGATATCGAAAATTACGAAAAATGAAAAAAATGCTATGATTTTATACCAAATATGAAAAAGGGATGAACCATTGTAATTGGATTGGTTTATTGACGCAAAATATAACTTAAAAAAAATCTTTGAAAAAAATGGGTGTGACACCTACCATATTAAGTAGAATAAAATGAAAAAGTTCTGCAGGGCGAAATCAAAAGCCCTTGGAATCTTGGCAGGAATACTGTTTGTTGTATTACATATATAAATAAATTAGTGGTACCCGACAGATGATGTTCTGGGTCACCATGGTCCACATTTTGTTCGATATCTCGAAAACGCCTTCACATATACAACTAAGGGCCACTCCCTTTTAAAACCCTCATTAATACCTTCAATTTGATACCTATGGAACTAAGGCCCACTCCCTTTAAAAATACTCATTAACACCTTTCATTTGATACCCATATCGTACAAACAAATTCTAGAGTCACTCCAGGTCCACCTTTATGGCGATATCTTGAAAAGGCGTCCACCTACAGAACTAAGGCCCACTCCCTTTTGAAATACTCATTAACACCTTACATTTGATTCCCATATGTACAAAACACATTCTCGAGTCACCCCTGGTCCACCTTTATGGCGATGTCTCGAAAAGGCATCGACCTATAGAACTAAGGCCCACTACCTTTGTAGTGTAAACAGCCAACAATTTAATGCCAAATATTTAAATCAGCTAATAAATATGCTACCCTGTAACATAAAAAGGCATCTGATAATTGTTGCTGACATAGCCATTCACACGATTTAATAGGGGTGTGTACAACACACAACCAAACAAATTTGCATTCCAGCAAATTTGCGAACATTGCATTCCCCACAGAAGTCACAACTCAACACAGGTGTGTAGGTACATATTTTGTATCGAGTTGTATGTAGGTATGTAAGTATGTATGCTTAAAGTAAATATGTATTGTGACGAATATGAGTGACACCAAGTGATACTCACATCCCTAGTCTGATGCTAAGTAAATAAAGCCACAAGAACAATAAAGCAAGCTGCTAGACTTGTATGTACGTAAACAAATTAATCATTATGTCTGCACACATACATTCGGGGCAACAGAGAGAGATACTCACAGCGCATGTCATCATCAGCCGCTCACATATACACACGCATATGTTTACAAATTGCAAATATACGTATATAGCTCAAGCATCAGGTTCACGAAATTACTAGACCTTAGGAGAAATGGGTGAACGAGGAAACCGAAGAGTATAAAAGCGGCACAGGCTGACGCATCAAAAATCAGTTTCGATTAAGACGCGATTGCAGTAAATTCGTTACAATTGGTGTCAGAAGAGGAATTGTTGAATAAATTCCAGAGGACAACAAGGACATGGCAAAGTTCAGTGGATTGAAGATCCAGCAACTGAAGAAGGAGTTGGAGAGCCGTGGATTGAATACAACCGGGATTAAACTCGAACTTCAGGCACGACTACGAGAGGCAATAGAAGCAGAAGGAATTAGCGTGGAAGAATATGTCTTTCATCTTGATGTCGACGATACAACAACAAAATTGAAGAGAAAAAACGAAACATCGCAGACAGTTACGAGCACAGACTTGAACATGATATTGGCTGCAATAACTGCTCAAACATCGACATTGGCATCGCAGCTGGAATCGCAGGAGACACGCATAACATCGAAGATTGAAGCACAAGAAACGCGTATTTCAGAAATATCGACACAGATTACATCAAAGATGGAAGCACAACTGAAAGAACATGAGACACGCATAACAGTGCAACTCGAAGCGCAAGAGGCGCGTATATCATCAAAACTCGAAGCGCGCATGGACGAGAAAATAACGCAGTTTGAGGAAAAATCGAGGCTGAGGTGGATGTTTTGAGAGGTCGTATACAGGAGTTGCAACTAAATAGCACAGCTGTTTCAGCAAGCAATACGAAGGTAAAAACTCCATCTTTTGACGGCTCTGTTCTTTCCAGGTCTTTAAGCTACAGTTTGAGAAGACCGCAGCAGTGAACAACTGGAATGCTGAAGATAAAGTTGCTACATTGTTTATGGCATTGAAAGGGCCTGCAGCTGAGATTTTACAAACCATTCCAGAGGGCGAACGGAACTGTTATGAAGCATTGATGGGCGCTCTAGAGAGACGATATGGTACTGAGCATAGGAGACAGATATACCAAATGGAGTTACTGAACCGCTTCCAGAGGCCTGGTGAAACATTGCAAGAGTTTGCGTCGGATGTTGAAAGGCTGGTACATTTAGCGAATGCGGACGCACCCGTGGAATACACTGAAAGGGTAAAGATTCAGAACTTTATAAATGGCATACGGGACGTCGAAAGAAAGCGAGCTACATACGCAAACCCAAAGCCAACATTCGCAGAAACCGTGTCACAAGCTCTGATTCAGGAAACAGCGTTGCTTCTGTGTAAGCCAGTTTTAAGAGCACGCCGTGTGGAAGTAGAAAGGCCAGAGTGGGTAGACGCAATATTAGAGGCGCTGAAAGGATCGCAAAAGCGGAGTGGAAGAGTTATCAAATGCTTCAAATGCGGAAAGTCCGGTGACATTGCACGTCATTGCGATCTTGGTTCTAATAGTTCCAACAATGTGGGTGGCCGTAAACGCAAAACTGGAGGAGGTGAGCAAGAGCGTGTCAGTTGTAAAGAACAAAAACTTGCCCCAGCTATTGAATGTCCTGTGATATCTGTGTCGCAAATTGGTAGAAAATCGAGGAGTCTTACCGTCAGAGGGAATGTGGATGGCAAAGAAACGTGTACTGACTGTAGATACGGGCGCATCTCATTCCTTGATCCGATCTGACTTGGTCAACAGGAGAGTAAAACCGTTACCTGGAGCAAGGTTGCGTACGGTCACTGGCGAGTATAACCAAGTCCGGGGAGAAGTGATATGTGAAGTGCTTGATTGGAAAGGTTACGGTTCTAGACAAATTCGTTGTGGCGAAGATCGTTGAAGAAGTCGTATTGGGAGTGGACTTCTTGGTTGACCATGACATTAAGATCGATACACAGAGAAGGGTGATGCATTATGAGAACCAGGATATACCACTTAACTTCAAGTTGGAGAAAGGGTTCAGTAGTAATCGAGTAATGGTTGAGAAGACTCGACAACTAAAGTCAAAAGAAAAGGTTGATGGATCGAATGGGCCAAATAAAGCGAAATTAAAAGTACCTGCGAGAAAAAGACCGGCATTGACAAACCCTAATAGACGCACTAAAACGACTGAAAGAATTTTTTAGAAAGAATGCAAGGGTTGTTTCAAGCTAGCGCGCACTACTGTTGTGAAACATCAAGACGATAATGATGATGCAAAGTCAATCCGTCAAGTGCAAGCTCTGCGAAGAAGTTCATTGGCCAAACAACAGAGTGCGAGGGAACGATCAAGAATAATGAGTAGTAAGATGAAACGCAGGTACAATGAGAACAAAAATTCGGAAGGTTCTTGGAGGACAGTTGGTACTGTTAAACAACCCTCACCGGTGGAAAGGTGTTCCAGCCAAATTTCGGTGCAGTTGGGGCCCGTACAAGGTTGTGAAGAAGATCGGTGATACCATCTACCGCATACAAACCATTGAGAAATCACGGAGTAGAAGAGTGGTACATTGGAGATGCTAGCGGCGTTTAGATCGGGAGATTTGTCTGATCGGGACGATCAGACTTAGGTGGAGGGCAGTGTGACGAATATGAGTGACACTAAGTGACACTCACATCCCTAGTCTGATGCTAAGTAAATAAAGCCACAACAACAATAAGGCAAGTTGCTAGACGTACGTACATAGTAAACAAATTAACCATTATGCCTGCACACATACATGCGGGGCAACAGAGAGAGATACTCTCAAGCGCATGTCATCATCAGCCGCTCAATATACACACGCATATGGATACAAATTGCAAATATACGTGTATATAGCTCAAGCATCAGGTTACCGAAATTACTAGAGCTTAGGAGAAATGGGTGAACGAGGAAACCGAAGAGTATAAAAGCGGCACAGGCTGAGGCATCAAAAATCAGTTTCGATTAAGACGCTATCTAGCGAGCAATAGCAGTATTATTTGAAAATAGTAAAGTTATTTATTGTGAAGTACTTTAATAAAGGCCATTTTGCATTATTAAATATTGGAGTTATTTATTCGACAGTTTAGCGATACGAACGTTAGCAGAAGATTGCAAATAAGGGGAATTGCAGTAAATTCGTTACAGTATGTAAGAATATGTTTAGAATAATTTAGTATTGTAACGAATTTACTGCAATTCCCGTTATTTGCAATCTTCTGCTAACGTTCGTATCGCTAAACTGTTGAATAAATAACTCCAATATTGAATAATGGAAAAATGGCCTTTATTAAAGTACTTCACAATAACACTTATACTTGCAACTAGCTTGCTTAATAACCAAACTGACTGATAGCTTAAATGAAACTGATTCTCGCCTCTACCGTTGTCACCCTTTTATACTGTCTGATTTCCTCATTGCATATTTCTAGGCTTTTCTAATTCCAGAACTTACTAGTTAGTTATAAATTTCTCAGCTACAACTACAGATGTATAATTTTTATAGCTTCTCTCGTACCCCCTGCGCTTGTATGTGTGAGCGACACTTCCACAATCACAATTGCATACCTTTAGGAGCATTTCAGATAAGATATCTGCATGCGCTTGTGCGTTGCTTCTCCGCCGCGTGCACGCGAATGTGTAGACATAATGATTGAATTATGATGTGAATTCACGTCATGCTTAGCATCGGCCTAGAGATGGCAGTACCCCTTAGTGTTGCTAACATTCGTAACAGTATAAATAAGCTGACAATATTTGAATAAAAACCATTCGCCAGAATTAGCTCATTGATGTTAAAAACTCACATAACCCATTACTTCATTTTAATCTTTTATATGGCGATCCTGCCTATGATTCTGGTGGCTGATTTTTCAGCCTAATTCATAGCTGGCAAGGATACGTCATTTTAATCTTTTATATGGCGATCCTGCCTTGATTCTACTGACTGATTATTCAGCCTAATTCATTGGTAAGGATTTTACTGGATGATTACAGCCTAAGCCTTGTAAAAGAAAAAAAAGAGAGAAGAGAAATGATAATAAATTCGGCCACCAACAGTAAAAATTGCGGCAATTGGAAGACCTCAACAAAACATACATTGGAACGATACAGAGAAGATCAGCATGGGCCCTGCGCAAGGGTGACACCGAAATCGTGAAGCGTTCAGGACTAACAGCTAATAATTATAAGTATAATACGTATATTAACTTAATTTTGACAATTTAGAAATTATTTTTAAGCAGGAAAATATTCGGGCAACCTAACGGCTGCCTATTGGCAAGCAAAAATTTAAATTTCTGCTGTAAAAACTTTTTGTTACTAATTATTGAGCTATGTTCCCAGAAGAGGACATACAAAATCAAAGCCCATTGACCAAATTTTCGACAAATTAGTTAAACTAAATTTATATTTCCAACAATGTAAACATTAGGGTGTTGAAGAAAAAAAATTTTTTTTGAAATGTTTAGAGATGTTTTACCAAAATAGAAAAATTTTGTAAGCCCAAAATGGCATAGAAAACAAAATGAAAAAATGAAAATAGCATAGGAATTAATTTTTAATAATAAAACAAGAAAAAAACAAGTAAGAACGGGACGTCTTCGGCTGTGCCGAGGACTTCATACCTTTCATGATGGGGCTGAACAATAATCTTATCCCGTTCGTAATCTCCGAATAATCGGATGTATAAGATAAGAAATATATAGTGAACAGATCTACATACCTTAACGATTTTTAAGATAAATATAAAATAAAAAACAGGTAGGTAATTCGTGTGAGGATGCAAAGTTTCAGGTTTTTTGTGGTCTGCGTGTAAAAACTATGACTACGAATCACGTATTTCAAAAATATATGACGAAAACGTAACTATTTGATGAAATTTGATGAATTTTGAAGATTCTAGCCGTAAAAAAGGGGTCAAAATGACAGTTTATATGAAGTATATAATATATATACGACCGATCTCTATGATTTTTTCAGACAACAATATATGCTATATACGTAAGCATTTTGTGAAATTTGAAGCTTCTAACTGTTAAAACGGGGCAGAAATTGCGTAAAGTTTCTTATCTGAACAATCGGTTGTTTGAGATATATACTATGTGTACCACCGATCTCAATGATTTTTTCAGACATCAATATATGCTATACACGTAAGCAGTTGGTGAAATTTGAAGCTTCTAGCTGTTAAAATGGGGCCGAAATCGTAAAAAAATATATATATACTATATATATATACTATATATACCATCATATATATATTATATATATCACCGATCTCCATGATTTTTTGACACAACAATACATACTATATACGTAAGCAATCGGTGAAATTTGAAGCTTATAACTGTTAAAATGGGGAAGAAATTGCGCAAAGTTTCTTATCTGAACAATCGGTTGTATGGGATATATACTATATATACCACCGGTATCTATGATTTTCTCAGACAACAATATATGCTATACACGTAAGCATTTGGTCAAATTTGAACATATCTAAACGATTTTTAAGATAAATATAAAATAAACAATTAAGAACGGGACTGTCTTCGGCTGTGCCGAAGACTTCATACCTTTCATGAATGGGGCTGAACAATAATCTTATCCCGTTCGTAATCTCCGAATAATCGGATGTATAAGATAAGAAATATATAGTGAACAGATCTACATACCTTAACGATTTTTAAGATAAATATAAAATAAAAAACAGGTAGGTAATTCGTGTGAGGATGCAAAGTTTCAGGTTTTTTGTGGTCTGCGTGTAAAAACTATGACTACGAATCACGTATTTCAAAAATATATGACGAAAACGTAACTATTTGATGAAATTTGATGAATTTTGAAGATTCTAGCCGTAAAAAAGGGGTCAAAATGACAGTTTATATGAAGTATATAATATATATACGACCGATCTCTATGATTTTTTCAGACAACAATATATGCTATATACGTAAGCATTTTGTGAAATTTGAAGCTTCTAACTGTTAAAACGGGGCAGAAATTGCGTAAAGTTTCTTATCTGAACAATCGGTTGTATGAGATATATACTATGTGTACCACCGATCTCAATGATTTTTTCAGACATCAATATATGCTATACACGTAAGCAGTTGGTGAAATTTGAAGCTTCTAGCTGTTAAAATGGGGCCGAAATCGTAAAAAAATATATATATACTATATATATATACTATATATACCATCATATATATATTATATATATCACCGATCTCCATGATTTTTTGACACAACAATACATACTATATACGTAAGCAATCGGTGAAATTTGAAGCTTATAACTGTTAAAATGGGGAGAAATGCGCAAAGTTTCTTATCTGAACAATCGGTTGTATGGGATATATACTATATATACCACCGGTATCTATGATTTTCTCAGACAACAATATATGCTATACACGTAAGCATTTGGTCAAATTTGAACATATCTAAACGATTTTTAAGATAAATATAAAATAAAAAATAGGTAGGTAATCTGTGTGAGGATGCAAAGCTTCACGTTTTTTGTGGTCTGCATGTAAAAACTATGGCTACGAATCACGTATTCCAAAAATATATGACGTAAACGTAACTATTTGATGAAATTTGATGAATCTTGAAGCTTCTAGCCGTAAAAAAGGGTCCAATATGACAGTTTATATGAAGTATATAATATATATACCACCGATCTCTATGATTTTTTCAGACAACAATATATGCTATATACGAAAGCATTTTGTGAAATTTGAAGCTTCTAACTGTTAAAACGGGGCAGAAATTGCGCAAAGTTTCTTATCTGAACAATCGGTTGTATGAGATATATACTATGTATACCACCGATCTCAACGATTTTTTCAGACATCAATATATGCTATACACGTAAGCAGTTGGTGAAATTTGAAGCTTCTAGCTGTTAAAATGGGGTAGAAATTGCGAAAAGTTTCTTATCTGAACAATCGGTTGTATGAGATATATACTATATATACAACCGATCTCTATGATTTTTTCAGACGACAATATATGTTATATACGTAAGCAATCAGTGAAATTTGAAGCTTATAGCTGTTAAAATGGGGTAGAAATTGCGAAAAGTTTCTTATCTGAACAATCGGTTGTATGAGATATATACTATATATACAACCGATCTCTATGATTTTTTCAGACAACAATATATGCTATATACATAACCAATCGGTGAAATTTGAAGCTTATAGCTGTTAAAATGGGGTAGAAATTGCGAAAAGTTTCTTATCTGAACAATCGGTTGTATGAGATATATACTATATATACAACCGATCTCTATAATTTTTTCAGACAACAATATATGCTATATAAGTAAATATTCGGTGAAATTTGAAGCTTCTAGCTGTTAAAATGGGGCTAAAATTTGCGAAATTATATATATATATACTATATATATATACTATATATACCACCATATATATACTATATATACCACCGATCTTTATGATTTTTTCAGACAACAATATATGCTATATACGTAAGCATTCGCTGAAATTTGAAGCCTCTAGCTCTTAAAATAGGGCAGTAATTACGAAAAGTTCCTTATCTGAACAATCGGTTGTGGGGGATATATACTATATATACGACCGATCTCATAAATTTTTTCAGGCAACAATATGTGCAATATACGAAAGTATATGGTGAAGTTTGAAGCTTCAATCTGTTAAATTGGGTAAGATATTACAAAAATCCTCTTTTTCTGAAAAATCGGTTGTATGGAGGATATATGCTATAGTGGTCCGATCCGGTCGGTTCCGACAAATGTCTAATCGGACACCCAAATACACCTGCTCACCAAATTTTATCAAGATATCTCAAAAATTGAGGGACTAGTTTGCATACAAACAGACAGACGGACAGACGGACAGACGGACAGGACATGGCTAAATCAACTCAGCTCTTCAACCTGATTATTTCGGTATACTTAATGGTGGGTCTATCTATTTTCCTTTAAGGACTTACAATTTTCGGTTTCGTGACGAAATTAATATACCATTTCATTTTCATGAAAGGTATAAAAATAGGTAGGTAATCTGTGTGAGGATGCAAAGCTTCACGTTTTTTGTGGTCTGCATGTAAAAACTATGGCTACGAATCACGTATTCCAAAAATATATGACGTAAACGTAACTATTTGATGAAATTTGATGAATCTTGAAGCTTCTAGCCGTAAAAAAGGGTCCAATATGACAGTTTATATGAAGTATATAATATATATACCACCGATCTCTATGATTTTTTCAGACAACAATATATGCTATATACGAAAGCATTTTGTGAAATTTGAAGCTTCTAACTGTTAAAACGGGGCAGAAATTGCGCAAAGTTTCTTATCTGAACAATCGGTTGTATGAGATATATACTATGTATACCACCGATCTCAACGATTTTTTCAGACATCAATATATGCTATACACGTAAGCAGTTGGTGAAATTTGAAGCTTCTAGCTGTTAAAATGGGGTAGAAATTGCGAAAAGTTTCTTATCTGAACAATCGGTTGTATGAGATATATACTATATATACAACCGATCTCTATGATTTTTTCAGACGACAATATATGTTATATACGTAAGCAATCAGTGAAATTTGAAGCTTATAGCTGTTAAAATGGGGTAGAAATTGCGAAAAGTTTCTTATCTGAACAATCGGTTGTATGAGATATATACTATATATACAACCGATCTCTATGATTTTTTCAGACAACAATATATGCTATATACATAACCAATCGGTGAAATTTGAAGCTTATAGCTGTTAAAATGGGGTAGAAATTGCGAAAAGTTTCTTATCTGAACAATCGGTTGTATGAGATATATACTATATATACAACCGATCTCTATAATTTTTTCAGACAACAATATATGCTATATAAGTAAATATTCGGTGAAATTTGAAGCTTCTAGCTGTTAAAATGGGGCTAAAATTTGCGAAATTATATATATATATACTATATATATATACTATATATACCACCATATATATACTATATATACCACCGATCTTTATGATTTTTTCAGACAACAATATATGCTATATACGTAAGCATTCGCTGAAATTTGAAGCCTCTAGCTCTTAAAATAGGGCAGTAATTACGAAAAGTTCCTTATCTGAACAATCGGTTGTGGGGGATATATACTATATATACGACCGATCTCATAAATTTTTTCAGGCAACAATATGTGCAATATACGAAAGTATATGGTGAAGTTTGAAGCTTCAATCTGTTAAATTGGGTAAGATATTACAAAAATCCTCTTTTTCTGAAAAATCGGTTGTATGGAGGATATATGCTATAGTGGTCCGATCCGGTCGGTTCCGACAAATGTCTAATCGGACACCCAAATACACCTGCTCACCAAATTTTATCAAGATATCTCAAAAATTGAGGGACTAGTTTGCATACAAACAGACAGACGGACAGACGGACAGACGGACATGGCTAAATCAACTCAGCTCTTCAACCTGATTATTTCGGTATACTTAATGGTGGGTCTATCTATTTTCCTTTAAGGACTTACAATTTTCGGTTTCGTGACGAAATTAATATACCATTTCATTTTCATGAAAGGTATAAAAATAGGTAGGTAATCTGTGTGAGGATGCAAAGCTTCACGTTTTTTGTGGTCTGCATGTAAAAACTATGGCTACGAATCACGTATTCAAAAATATATGACGTAAACGTAACTATTTGATGAAATTTGATGAATTTTGAAGCTTCTAGCCGTAAAAAAGGGTCCAATATGACAGTTTATATGAAGTATATAATATATATACACCGATCTCTATGATTTTTTCAGACAACAATATATGCTATATACGTAAGCATTTTGTGAAATTTGAAGCTTCTAACTGTTAAAACGGGGCAGAAATTGCGCAAAGTTTCTTATCTGAACAATCGGTTGTATGAGATATATACTATGTATACCACCGATCTCAACGATTTTTTCAGACATCAATATATGCTATACACGTAAGCAGTTGGTGAAATTTGAAGCTTCTAGCTGTTAAAATGGGGTCGAAATTCGTAAAAAGTATATATATATCTGATACTATATACTATATATACATCATATATATATTATATATATCACCGATCTCTATGATTTTTTGACACAACAATAATGTTATATACGTAAGCAATCGGTGAAATTTGAAGCTTATAACTGTTAAAATGGGGTAGAAATTGCGAAAAGTTTCTTATCTGAACAATCGGTTGTATGGATATATACTATATATACAACCGGTATCTATGATTTTCTCATGACAGAATATGTTTGTACGATATGGGTATCAAATGAAAGCTTTTAATGAGTATTTTGAAAGGGAGTGATCCTTAGTTCCATAGGTGGACGCCGTTTCGAGATATCGCCATAAAGGTGGACCAGGGGTGTCTCTAGTTGTACGATATGGGAATCAAATGAAAGGTGTTACTGAGCATTTTAAGAGGGAGTGGGCATTAGGTCTATAGGTGGACGCCTTTTCGAAATGTCGCCATTAGGGTGGGCCAGGGGTGACTCTAGAATGTGTTTGTATGATATGGGTATCAAATGAAAGATGGTAATGAGTATTTTAAAAGGGAGTAATCCTTAGTTCTATAGGTGGACGCCTTTTCGAGATATCGCCATAAAGGTGGACCAGGGGTGACTCTAGAATGTTTGTACGATATGGGTATCAAACGAAAGGTGCTACTGAGCATTTTAAGAGGGAGTGGGCATGATGTCTATAGGTGGACGCCTTTTCGAGATATCGACATTAGGGTGGGCCAGGGGTGACTCTAGAATGTGTTTGTACGATATGGGTATCAAACGAAAGGTGTTACTGAGCATTTTAAGAGGGAGTGGGCATTAGGTCTATAGGTGGGCGCCTTTTCGAGATATCGCCATTAGGGTGGGCCAGGGGTGACTCTAGAATGTTTGTACGATATGGGTATCAAACGAAAGGTGTTACTGAGCATTTTAAGAGGGAGTGGGCATTAGGTCTATAGCTGGACGCCTTTTCGAGATATCGCCATTAGGGTGGGCCAGGGGTGACTCTAGAATGTTTTTGTACGATATGGGTATCAAATGATAGGTGGTAATGAGTATTTTAAAAGGGAGTAATCCTTAGTTCTATAGGTGGACGCCTTTTCGAGATATCGCCATAAAGGTGGACCAAGGGTGACTCTAGAATATTTGTACGATATGGGTATCAAACGAAAGGTGTTACTGAGCATTTTAAGAGGGAGTGGACATTAGGTATATAGGTAGACACCTTTTCGAGATAACGCCATTAGGGTGGGCCAGGGCTGACTCTACAATGTTTGTACGATATGGGTATCAAACGAAAGGTGTTACTGATCATTTTAAGAGGGAGTGGGCATTAGGTCTATAGGTGGCCGCCTTTTCGAGATATCGCCATTAGGGTGGGCCAGGGTGACTCTAGAATGTGTTTGTACGATATGGGTATCAAATGAAAGGTGGTAATGAGTATTTTAAAAGGGAGTAATCCTTAGTTCTATAGGTGGACGCCTTTTCGAGATATCGCCATAAAGGTGGACCAAGGGTGACTCTAGTATGTTTGTACGATATGGGTATCAAACGAAAGGTGTTACTGAGCATTTTAAGAGGGAGTGGGCATTAGGTCTATAGGTGGACGCCTTTTCGAGATATCGCCATTAGGGTGGGCCAGGGGTGACTCTAGAATGTTTGTACGATATGGGCATCAAACGAAAGGTGTTACTGAGAATTTTAAGAGGGAGTGGGCATTAGGTCTATAGGTGGTCGCCTTTTCGAGATATCGCCATTAGGGTGGGCCAGGGGTGACTCTAGAATGTTTGTACGATATGGGTATCAAACGAAAGGTGTTACTGAGCATTTTAAGAGGGAGTGGACATTAGGTATATAGGTGGACGCCTTTTTGAGATATCGCCATTAGGGTGGGCCAGGGGTGACTCTAGAATGTTTGTACGATATGGGTATCAAACGAAAGGTGTTACTGAGCATTTTAAGAGGGAGTAGGCATTAGGTCTATAGGTGGACGCCTTTTCGAGATATCGCCATTAGGGTGGGCCAGGGTGACTCTAGAATGTGTTTGTACGATATGGATATCAAATTAAAAGTATTAATGAGGGTTTTAAAAGCGAGTGGCCCTTAGACGTATATGTGAAGGCTTTCTCGCGATATCGACCAAAATGTGGACTAGGTGATCCAGAAAATCATCTGTCGGGTACTGCTAATTTATTTATATATGCAATACCACTAACAGTATTCCTGCCAAGATTCCAAGGGCTGTTGATTTTGCCTTGTAGAACTTTTTCATTTTCTTCTACTTAATATGGTAGGTGTCACACCCATTTTACAAATTTTTTTCCAAAGTTATATTTTGCGTCAATAAACCAATCCAGTTACCATGTTTCATCCCTTTTTTCGTAGTTGGTATAGAATTATGGCATTTTTTTCATTTTTCGTAATTTTCGATATCGATAAAGTGGGCGTGGTTATGGTCGGATTTCGGCCATTTTTTATACCAAGATAAAGTGAGTTCAGATAAGTACGTGAGCTAAGCTTTAGTAAAGATATATCGGTTTTTGTGCAAGTTATTGTGTTAACGGCCGAGCGGAAGGACAGACGGTGGACTGTGTATAAAAACTGGGCGTGGCTTTCACAGATTTCGCCCATTTTCACAGAGAACAGTTATCGTCACAGAATCTATGCTCCTACCAAATTTGAGAAGGATTGGTAAATTTTTGTTCGACTTATGGCATTATAAGTATTCTAGACAAACTAAATGAAAATGGGCGGAGCCACGCCCATTTTGAAATTTTCTTTTATTTTTGTATTTTGTTGCATGATATCATTACTAGAGTTGAATTTTGACTTAATTTACTTATATACAGTAAAGATATTAAATTTTTTGTTAAAATTTGAATTAAAAAAATTTTTTTTTAAAAAGTGGGCGTGTTCTTCATCCAATTTTGCTAATTTTTATTTAGCACATATATAGTAATAGTAGTAACGTTCCTGCCAAATTTCATCATGATATCTTCAACGACTGGCAAATTACAGCTTGCAAAACTTTTAAATTACCTTCTTGTAGAAGTGGGCGGTGCCACGCCCATTGTCCAAAATCTTACTAATTTTCTATTCTGCGTCATAACATCAACCCATCTACCAAGTTTCATCGCTTTAACCGCCTTAGGCAATGAATTATCGCATTTTTTCGGTTTTTCGAAATTTTCGATATCGAAAAAGTGGGCGTGGTTATAGTCCGATATCGTTCATTTTAAATAGCGATCTGAGATGAGTGCTCAGGAACCTACATACCAAATTTCATCAAGATATCTCAAAATTTACTCAAGTTATCGTGTTAAGGAACGGACGGACGGACATGGCTCAATCAAATTTTTTTTCGATCCTGAATATATCTATCTCGATTCCTTTATATATGTACAACCAACCGTTATCCAATCAAACTTAATATACTCTGTGAGCTCTGCTCAACTGAGTATAAAAATGTG